>JAWHQI010000731.1:0-271135 GCA_033032865.1 Dactylorhiza incarnata
GGGGGGGGGGGGGGGGAGCTCAGCTTGGCCGCACCCTTTGGGTGTACGGCTTGGCAGCACCCCATCAGGGGGGTGCGGCTTGGCAACAACCCATCGGGGGGGGGGGGGGGTGCGGCTTGGCAGCACCCCATTAGTTGTCCACACCCCATGGGGGTGTGCAACTTGGCCTCACCCCTTGGGTGCGGCTTGGACGCAGCCCACGGGTGCGGCTTGGCCGCACCACCATGGGGGTGCAGTTTGGCCGCACCCCAAAGGGGGTGCGGTTAGGTCGCATCCCCACTATGGGGGGTGCGGCTACCTACACTCCGCTAGTGGGGTGTGGGCTAACCACACTCCGCTAGTGGGGTGCGGGCTAACCACACCCCAATAGTGTGGTGAGGTCATGACGACATACGACGCCGATGGAGGGTAAATTGCACGGCGGATTCCTCCACTCCCATGATCATGAGTTGGACTCTTGACCCCACTAATTCCACTTCTCTTTAGTGGAGCTTCTCTAAACGCACCCCATGAGCTCTTATAACTTTGTAGATGCGTATTATCTTTATGGGGCACATCATAAGCCCCCAAACCTTTGGAGTCATGATTACTGCGTGGGGGAGTTCAGAGGTTTTGATTTTCTGTAGTGGTTTCGATCATTGTTATCTTCGTGGCACCTGGCTAGGAATTGCTGTTGAAGGATAAGTGTGCGGTTGCTTTTGTTTTTTCGTTCAGTTTAGGCGCTTCTTGCTATGCACAACGTTGTGGTAGTACTTTTGTGTCTCGTGGCTCCGCTGTTCTGATTATTGTCGAAGTGTTGATCGGGGGGACAGGCCCCAGGATGGCTGGTGAAGAGCATATGTATTCAAACCATGGACGAACATAAGTGGGGTCGACCCTTACGATGTCGGGATCTAACTGCGGAGGAGAAGGGATAACCTTCAATCGACGGCAATGTGAAGTCTCCGGGGCAAGACCCCAAAGTGGCGGTGAAGAGCATATGTATTCAAACCGTGGACGAACGTAAAGGGGGCAGGCCCTTACGACATCGGGACCTCACTGCGGAGGAGAAGGGAGAACCTTCAATCGACGACAATGTGAAGTCCCTGGGGCAAGACCCCAAAGTGGCGGTGAAGAGTGTATGTATTCAAACTGTGGACAAAGGTAAGAGGGGAAAGACCTTACGATGTCGGGACCTGATGACGGTGGAGAAGGGCGAACCTTCAATCGACGACGGTGCGAAGTCCCTAGGGTAGGGCCCCAAAGTGGCCGGTGAAGAGCGTATGCATTCAAACCGTGGACGAACGTAAGAGGGGAAGGCCTTTACGACGTCGGGACCTTACTGCGGAGGAGAAGGGCGAACCTTCAATCGACGACAATGCGAAGTCTCGGGGCAAGTCCCCAAAGTTAATGACAAAAGGTGTTTGTGACAGGTGACGGTGAAGAAGATACATGATATTTTTACTTAAACATAAATGTTGGCGTTAAAACATGGTTTTTATAGTAGAAAATTGGTTTGTGTGAGTCCGAGCTCGCGACATTTTACATAATAGAAGATAAGTGATGTTCACCCAATAATTTATTGAAACGCACAAAGCACCACCATGAAAATAGAGATAGTGGGAGTCAAATGGGTCAAACCCATGAGGTGGAGTTAGTGGGGGCAGGCCCGTAGTCATGGGGGAGAATAGGTCCGTCGGCGCGTGTTTTCGCTCAACCACACCCCACATCATGGGGGAGTGGTCGAATCGCACCACCAGTGGGTGCGACCGGGCCAGGAGGTGCGGCTGAGCCGCACCACCCCACTTTTTTGGGGTGCGGTCAGGGCCGCACCTCCTCCTTTGGGGGGCGGCCAGCCGGGGCCGCACCCCGCTGGGGCGCGGACAGGCCTCACCCCCTTGGGGAGCGGCCAGCCGAGTCTCTCGTGTTCATCGCACTTTCAGAACGCTCTCAAGTTCGTTGCGCGCTCAGAACGCTCACATGTTTGTCGCGCGCTCAGAATGCTCCCGGGTTCATTGCGCTCCCAGAAAGGTCCCGGGTTCGTCGCGCTCTCAGAATGCTCCCTCACGCGAACGCTCCAGTGTTTGTTGCACACTAAGAACGCTCTCGTGTTCATTGTGCGCTCAGAACGCTCCCAAGTTCGTTGCGCACTCATAACGCTTCTCCGCGCGCTCAGAACATTTTCACGTTATGAACACGCGTGCAGTTAACATTTCCTAATTTCTCAGATTGCAGGACCCGCTCGTCGCCTTTTTCACCTTCAACGAAGCTGCCCAAACTGCCCGAACTGCCCAAAGGGCGAGACAGTCATTTATGAAAAATGGTGATCCGTGTGCTCCGAATCGGTAAACATGATTCACCCGTCAGGTGGTTACGGTGGTTACAATGGAGAAATTACTAGGCTACCCTGCCCATGGCTATAAAAGGAGCTCAAAGCCTTCATTTCAGGACACCTTGCTTTCGGCACCCGAGAGAGCTCTGCGAAGATTTCCTCTGAGCTTTCCTTCGATGCATGAAGATCCCCTTCGTGGACTTGGAAATTTCCTTTCCCCCGACAGGCCACTCAGCATTCTCACTTTTTGTTCTCACCACCATTCTCACTTTTGTTCTCACTGTTGTTCTCAGAAGAAGAAATACTTAGCTTTCTGAGAGGTGTCCTGTCACCCTTGGAGTTCTCTCTTTCTCCCACTACTGTAACGAGCGGCGGCCTGTCGCGCTCGGATTTTGAGTCTGTAATTGTAACCCCCCAAAAGATAGTGGAAGTTGGCCGGCACAACTCCGGCCGCGTGGATTTTCACCCTTTCCGGGTTTTCCACGTTAAAAACCCTCGTGTTACTTACTAACCCACTCATCGACTGTTTGCATGCTCGGTTCGCTACGAGCTAAGGTGGATCAATTCGACCGGTCTACCAGAGCACCCGAGCGATCCGCAACAGTTTGGTGCCATCTATGGGAACAAGTCCCCCAAAGCTTGAAGAAGACTCCAAAGACAGTATCCTTGGCACATCGATACTCGCGCCCTAGAGGACATGGAGGGAAAATTCGTTCCGCACAAGTTAAGGATCAATCCCCGGGGGGCATGCTGATCTAGCTTCCCTCCACTTGTTCATCAACCAACCCGAAGAAGAGCTACCCAGTACAAATGTCCAAAATCGCGGGGCCCATCCTGACGGAGGACCTGAAACTCTAGTATCACCACAACCCGCCCTGAAGTAGCAGGACATGAGACTGCAGATGGGAGGGTCACGCGTGAAGAACTTTGTGGCATAATTTTTGAAGAGCACGAACGAGCCAGACAGCGTGCCGCTTTGGCCCCTCGCCCTGTCCATCGTCGCTCGCCATTCAAACTTGAGATTCTGGCACATCCAATCCCCATTGGCTTCAAGCTCCCAAAGATTGAGACATACGATGGAACGGGCGACCCGTCGGAGCACGTCAGGCACTTCGCAATCATGATGCAACTATGCAATGCCCCAGATCCACTGTTGTATCAGGCATTCCCGGCGACTTTAAAAGGACAAGCTCGCACCTGGTTCCTATCCCTGAAGGAGGGAGAAATTAAGGATTTCGCAGAAACTTGTTGGAACACGGTCTTCCGCATCTCCTAGGTTTGAGAATAACAAATCCTATGTGTGTATTTAATCTTGTGTGATCTAAGTGTGCAGGATAACAGGTCAAAATGACTCAAGGTTTACATATGGAGGTTGCCCCCAAATTTGAGCCATCAACTCAACTCTGATCACTAGCGCAGGCGATAGTGGATAGCGCCGGCGCTAGCTCGGTGCACAGAAGGCATGCTGGAATTGTTGCTCGGATTGAAGATTCTGCCACGCAAAAAGTCTCCTAATTTGAGACAGCGCCGACGGTAGTGGCTAGCGCCGGCGCTAGCGCTAGCCTATAAAAAGGACCCAAGTCCTCTCGTTTGATACACACATCAGAGAGACATATTGAGTGCCAGAGTTCCAGAGGCTATCTTGGCCGAAAGTTGATGTGCTAGCGAAGCTCTGCAAACTTCTGAAGGAGAATCTCGTCACGCCGGATCAAATCGAAGTCCGCTTCTACAACGCTCATTCAACGACGGATCTTTGTCTCCAACTTCAGAAGTCCATCTTGAGGGAGTTCTTATTTCTTTTATTGTTGTTTCATATTCCTCTTTGTAAACGATTAGAGAAATCGCCTCGTGTTGGCGACTAGGTCTGGGTTGGACTTAGGGGAAAATCGCCTCGTGTTGGCGACTAGATCTAGGCTAGGTCTAGGGGGGCTCGAGGCCACATCCGGGGAGGGATTGGCTAGAGCGGCTGAGGCCGAATCCGGGGAGGATAAGGCTAGGGCCACCGGTTCGTGGGGAAGCGAGTCGGGATAGAAAACCAAAAGGTTTCTTTTCTATTTAGCTTTGATTTCTAGCTTTCATAAGAGATCAAGTTTTTGTAATCATGTCTCTCAAATTAATAAAATCATGTCTCTATTTTTACTTTACTTGATTAGTCTTGATCTTCTTTATTATCATATTCAAAGCTTTTTCTAAATAATCAAAATAGTTTTTAACTCTTTAAAACCCTTATTCACCCCCCCCTCTAAGGGCGCCTACCGATCCAACAAGTGGTATCAGAGCGGTTTTATTCCAATCGGCTTAACAACCGGGAATAATGGCGTCTCATGATCTCGCTTTTTTGGAGGGTCAAGGGGTTAGTCGACCACCTCTCTTTACTGGGTCAGATTTTAACTACTGGAAAATCGAATGATGTGTTTTCTTATGACCATGGATGTAGATGTTTGGAACATGGTAGAAGTTCGGTATTCTCCTCCTACAATTGTAGCAGGAGATGCGACTTTACTAAAACCCAAAGATAAATGGATGATAACGACAAACTAAGATGTAAAAATAATGCTAAAGCAATGAACGCTTTGTATTGCGCTTTAAATAGGACTGAGTTTAATAGAATTTCAGCATGCATAACTGCTTACGATATTTGGAATCAACTTGAAGTTACTCATGAAGGTACATCGCAGGTAAAAGATGCAAAGCTATTCCAACTGGAATCTGAATATGAAAAATTCAGGATGGATACCGAAGAGGATATCAACTCGATGTACACCCGCTTCACCAAGATCGTCAACGCTTCAAAGGCACTTGGAACGATCTACTCAGACGGGGACTTGGTGAGGAAATTCTTCGTTCCTTACCCCCAAGGTTCAATCCAAGGTGACAACCATCTCAGAGTCGCACAACTTGAGGACACTCCAGATCGAGAACCTTATGGGAATCTAAAAACCCATGAGGTTGAACTCCAGATTCAACACGATGAATACAACAAAGAGCCAAAGAAAAAGGCCCTTGCACTAAAGTCAAAGAAGGAGAACGTCGAAGATGATGATGAAGATGAAGAAGGTCTCCTGGTGAAAAACTTCAAGAAGTTCATCAGGAATCCGGAAAGAAGGAACACTTTCCGCAAATACATCCAAAAGGATACTCGACGAAAGGATCTTCCTCTTCATCAAGGAAAGAAAAAGGAAGCGAAGATGAAGAAGAAAGACCACCACCAGAGTGCTACCACTGCAGAAAGACCGGGCACATTCGGAGCCAGTGCCCAAAGTATCAAAAGGAGCAAAAAGAACAATACAAAGCAAAAGAGAAAAAGAAAGTACTGAAAGCCGCAACTTGGGGATGACTCTTCCTCTGGAGAATCAAGCAAATCTGAATCAAGCGACGAGGAAGAAGCAAACCTGTGCTTAATGGCAAAGAGCAACGATGACGACACCAGTGTTCTTAGTGACACTGAGGTAACTCCTCCCTCTTTTGAAGAACTTTTTGATGAATTTGTTCAAACCTGCAAAGCCTACATAAAAGTGTAAAAGATAATATTATCTTAAATCGTGAAAATGAATCAATTATGGAAGAAAATCATAAACTAACGAAGAATTAATCTCTCTTGAAAAGAAAAAGATTTCATGTGAAGAGTGTGAGCTCTCTTTGTGCAAAACAAAAGAACTTGAAAGTTCTCTTTCTAAAGCCCTCCTACAAGTCAAAACTATTGCAAAAGAAAAGGGGGAATTAGAAAGAAAGCTAAACTCCTCTCTCCTACAAATTAAAAATAATAAGAGGGATTTGAAAACAAATGCGTTACGGTAGTTCAAGAAACACCTTTCTTAAAAAACAAAATCATAACCTAAATTTAGCTATAAATAAATTCGGGATTGGTCAAAAATCCCTGGATATGCTTCTAGGTAATCAATGCTATGGGTCTGGAAAATTCGGACTTGGATATAAAAGTGAACTCTACCGCCCGACGTTAGCTACTAACACCGACGGTAGCTCTAATGTTAAAGAATCTCTTATTTTCTAATACTCAAACATCATCCAGTAAGAGCAACATAGAAACTCCGAAAAGGGTCTCAACCCCTTACATCTCGTGTGCTAATTGTCTAAAATTTGGACACACGTCTGGCTTATGCAGGAATTTAAAACAGCGAACGATAAACAATCTGGGTACCTAAGAAAACTACTTACTCTATGGGTGGTACCTCTTGGGTATGTGGATCTTTACTTTCATCTTCTTTCTAGATTTGCAGGAAGGCTAAGGAAACAGAGGACGTGTGGTACCTGGACTCAGGTTGCTCCAAGCACATGACGGGCAATAAAGCTAAATTCCTTAGCCTAGAAAAGAAGAAAGGAGGGATCGTAACATTTGGAGATAACGGTAAAGGAAGAATCATGGGCGTAGGCACAGTGGGTAACGAATCTTTTCTTATATCAAATGTTCTTTATGTAAAGGATTAAAACATAACTTAATATCTATAAGTCAACTGTGCGATAAAGGATTAGATGTACTATTTGAATCATCCACTAATCTTTGCAAAATTGTTAATCCTAAATCAAAAGATGTAATACTCACTGCACCTAGAATTCATAATGTTTACATAGTTTCGTTTCATGATCTTTCCAAATCATCTATAAAATGTTTTATAACAAAAAATGATGAAATAGAACTTTGGCATAGACGTTTAGGTCATGCTAGTACAAAGCTTATTTTAAAACTAGCAAAAAGAAATTTGATTAGAGGACTACCTAAACTAAATGGCAATCTATCTTCATTATATTCTCCATGCCAAAAGGGAAAATTCACAAAATCATCCTTTAAGAGCAAAAATGAAATTTCTACTTCTAAACCACTACAGCTAATTCATATGGATTTATTTGGTCCCGTTAACACCGCAAGTCTTGGTGGTAAAATTTACACTTTTGTTCTAATAGATGATTTCTCTAGATATTGCTGGACTTTATTTCTCTCTTCTAAATCTGATGCGTTTTGCGAATTCTCAAAATTATGCACTCGTATTCAAAATGAACTAGATTTAAAAATAAAATGCATTCGCTCAGATCATGGAGGTGAGTTTGAAAATGAAAATTTTAAATCTTTTTGTGAAATGTTAGGAATTAAACATGAGTTCTCAGCACCACGCACATCTCAACAAAACGGTGTAGTAGAATGGAAAATAGGACAATTCAAGAACTGGCACGCACCATGCTATCTGAATATAAACACCTAAGTCATTTTGGGCCGAAGCCGTAAGCACATCATGCTACGTAATGAATAGATTTATGCTTCGCCCATCACTTAATCTCACACCATATGAACTATATTTTCAAAAGAAACCTAACGTATCATATTTTAAAGTATTTGGATGCAAATGTTTTATTCTTAATACAAAAGACTCTTTAGGTAAATTTGATGAGAAATGTGATGAAGGAATATTTCTTGGTTATTCTTCAACCAGTAAAGCCTATAGGATATTTAACAAAAGATCAAGAAAGGTTGAAGAGTCTATTAATGTTAAATTTGATGAGTTTACTCCATGTACAGAGAAGCTTTCTACAGGTACAAACAATGAACCTTTGCCCTCCTTGGAGCACGACGAAGAAGAACCATCCATCGAAGAGGAGGAGAAGACCAAAGAATTTGAAGTTGTTCCTCCAAGCGTTTGAACTTCTCAAAAAATCATCCAAAAGAACTAGTCATTGGGGAACCTTCTACTGGGGTAAGAACTCGCTCCTCCCTTCATGAAACATTTTCAAATATTTGCTTTGTTTCAGAAATAGAACCTAAAAACATTTCCACCGCTCTAAATGACGATTTTTGGTTCATGGCTATGAATGAAGAGTTAGGACAATTTGAACGAAATAAAGTTTGGAATCTAGTAGATAGACCATCTAATCATTCGATCATAGGTGTAAAATGGATCTTTAAAATAAATTAGATGGTGAATCTAGAATTATAAGAAATAAAGCACGCCTAGTCGCTCAAGGATATTATCAAATCGAGGGGGTAGATTTCGAAGAAACTTTTGCACCCGTTGCTCGCCTAGAATCTATACGAATATTTTTGGCATTTGCGAGTTTTAAAAGAATAAAATTATTTCAAATGGATGTTAAAAGTGCTTTCTTAAACGGGTTTATAAAAGAAGAAGTCTATGTAGAACAACCCCCCGGTTTCATAAATGAAAAATTCCTAATCATGTTTACAAACTAGAAAAAGCGTTTATGGATTAAAACAAGCGCCCCGTGCATGGTATGATAGACTTACATCGTTTTGTTAAAGCACGGTTATGTTATGGGAAGTGCCGACAACACACTCTTCATTAAGCATAATAATAATGATCTAATTATTTTACAAATCTATGTTGATGATATCATTTTTGGAGCCACTAATGAAGAGTTGTGTAATGAAGTAGTATTAGTAATGAAAAAAAATTTGAAATGAGTCTTGTAGGAGAATTGTCTTATTTTCTTGGTTTTCAAATCTCACAACAAAGTGATGGTATATTTATTTGCCAATCAAAATATGTTCACGATATGCTTAAACGATTTGGATTTGAAATCTTAAACAAGCTTCTACTCCTATGAGCGCTTCTTTAAAACTAGGAAAAGATGAATCCGGAATTTCAATTGATCAAACGTTATATAGAGGAATGATAGGATCTCTTCTTTACTTAAGTGCATCTAGACCAGATATAATGTTTGCCGTATGTTTATGTGCTCGCTTTCAAGCCAAACCAAAAGAATCTCATTTAAAAGCGGTAAAACGGATTTTTCGTTATCTATTAGGGTCACCTAAATTAGGTTTGTGGTACCCACACAATGATTCATTCACACTCCACGGCTATTCCGATTCGGACTACGCCGAGTGTTCACTAGATCGAAAAAGCACTAGCGGTACTTGTCACTTGTTAGGACCCTCCTTAGTAGCTTGATCTAGTAGGAAACAATCCTCGGTTGCACTCTCCACCACGGAGGCCGAGTATATTGCACTTGGTAGTTGTTGTGCACAAGCACTATGGATGAGTCAAACACTAGAGGACTTTGGATTTCATCTTAAAAACATTGACCTTAAATGTGACAACAAAGTGCAATAGACCTCACATATAATCCTGTACATCATTCTAGATCCAAACACATCGATGTTCGTCATCATTTCATTAGGGATCACATTAAGAAAGAGCATGTAAAAGTAAGTTTCATTGGCACGGACTCCCAACTCGCTGACATATTTACTAAGCCTCTTCCCGATGCGAGATTTCGATTATTACGACTTGAGTTAGGTGTCCTAGATCTTTCGAGTTAAAACACATTCACAAAACACAATCTTTTGCATTTTAACCATCGAAAACACCTCCTACAAATCTGAAATTTCAGCATTAAACTACTATTGAGACACCTAATCAGGATCAACAATCAAAAATTTTAAACTCCTCAAAAATCATGTACTGTATTCCGCGCTAGCGCTAGCGCCGGCGCTAGCGTGACTTTCTGATTTTCTGCATTTTTAAAATTTTGAAAAATTCCAAAAATTATGTTAAAAGATATGTACTATTTGTTTTTGCACCACTAATTTTATTTAAATTTGAAAAATAAAAAACAAAACTATAAAAGAAAAATTCCAAAAATATATTTTGCTCTTGTTGAAAGCTTTTGTCATTTACCAAAATCAAATATAAAATTACAAAAGACAAAAACCAAAAATATGTTTTGCTTTTATTTAAAGTTTTTTTTAACTCCAAATACAAAAACATAAAACTTGAAAACAATCCAAAAATTTTGTATGTTTTTTTAATGAACATCAAGCATGATTTAAATCTATTCTTTAGAGTCTCTATAATGTTACAATTTATTTTTTAAAAACTTCTTTAACATTGCTTTTATCATGCTTTGATCTATCTATTAACATGTGCATCAATAATAATTAGAAAAGTTGTGTAGGACTAAGCTTAGCATGCCTCTAAGTATGAGTAAATGTTTTATGTTTGATAATGATATTATTTCACTCACCTTTTGGCTTAGTCTACTTGTGCTTCTTAATCTAAGAATGCTTGCTAATATATTGTAATTGTACATAAAATTAAAATTGCACAAATATTTTACCTACACAACATTTATTTGCACTATTAAATATTAAGAAGAGTGGGTGAAATTTCTTCTTTAAAGTGTTTGCAAAATAAGTGTAATCGGAGAACTTTGTTCAAATCAAAACTCATCATAACCTTGACAAAGTCACCTCCACCAAGCACTACTTGAACCTCCTGATAAGTCTTAATAAGCATTGTGGGGTTGAGCACCTTGGATAGATTTGTAAAGTGTCTTGTGCAAACTCTTTCTTTTTAAAATAAAACCACTTCTTCTTAAGTACACAGGATCACAACAAAAAGAATCAACCTTAATAAATTAACTTGTGTGATCCCCCAAGCACTACTTTGCACCCTGATAAGTCTTCATAAGCATTGTGTGTGCAAAGCACCTTGGTTGTTGTACATTTTAATTTGTGCTTAAAAGTGTGTGGAAGTAAAATTATTTGTGTTTTTATTGTGCACTTTACTCTATATTTGTCTTGTATTTTTGGTTAACACACATGTTCACTTTATTCAAAATACACTTGTGCACATCATTATCTTCCATAACACTTCTTCTCATGAGTATTGGATCCTAATGCTAATTCTATACTTACTCTTTATTTATAAAATGCACTAGATAACCTAGCATGATTTATACAATGTTTAGTTTGTTTTTGAAATTATGAATTACCATAACATTGTAGTAATCTCTCTTGTGATAATATTTATTCATGCTTGGTTTCTTCATTGGTGAAATTAAACTCTTGTTTAACCTTTGATGTACAAAACATCTTCTTTATGACATGAAAACTCCAATATTTTTTGAATTATCATTTCTTATACAAGATGTTTTCTTTTAAGTCTTCCGCACCTTTGCATTTATCTTGTGTTTATGCTACAAAACTCTGATTTTTGACAATATGGATCCTCAAACTCTAATCTAATTCAATGAAAAGATTTCTACAACTCCTTATCATTTCCTTCTCTCAAAGCTCGATCATGCGGATTACCTTATTATTACAAGTTTGAAGTGGTGTCTCCTTACCCACTTTTGCTAATAACAAAAGGGGGAGAACTAACATGATAACATATCTAACATGCTTAATTCAGTTAAGAACATATTAGGAGAGCATTCACTTAGGGGGAGCATGTATTTAGGGGGAGCAATACTAAAATGCTATAATCATTATTTATCCTAAGTCATCCTTTTCACACACACACAAATATGTTTCTTCATGCTTATATAGATTAATGCTCTGATTTATCATTAATGGATTTGTTATTATCAAAATGGGGAGTTTGTTGGAACACGGTCTTCCGCATCTCCTAGGTTTGAGAATAACAAATCCTATGTGTGTATTTAATCTTGTGTGATCTAAGTGTGCAGGATAACAGGTCAAAATGACTCAAGGTTTACATATGGAGGTTGCCCCCAAATTTGAGCCATCAACTCAACTCTGATCACTAGCGCAGGCAATAGTGGATAGCGCCGGCGCTAGCTCGGTGCACAGAAGGCATGCTGGAATTGTTGCCTCGGATTGAAGATTCAGCCGCGCAAAAAGTCTCCTAATTTGAGATAGCGCCGGCGGTAGTGGCTAGCGCCGGCGCTAGCGCTAGCCTATAAAAGGACCCAAGTCCTCTCGTTTGATACACACATCAGAGAGACATATTGAGTGCCAGAGTTCCAGAGGCTATCTTGGCCGAAAGTTGATGTGCTAGCGAAGCTCTGCAAACTTCTGAAGGAAAATCTCGTCACGCCGGATCAGATCGAAGTCCGCTTCTACAACGCTCATTCAACGGCGGATCTTTGTCTCCAACTTCAGAAGTCCATCTTGAGGGAGTTCTTATTTCTTTATTGTTGTTTCATATTCCTCTTTGTAAACGATTAGTGAAATCGCCTTGTGTTGGCGACTAGGTCTGGGTTGGACTTAGGGGGAAAATTGCCTCGTGTTGGCGACTAGGTCTGGGTTGGACTTAGGGGGAAAATTGCCTCGTGTTGGCGACTAGATCTAGGCTAGGTCTAGGGGGGCTCGAGGCCACATCCGGGGAGTGATTGGCTAGAGCGGCTTGAGGCCGAATCCGGGGAGGATAAGGCTAGGGCCACCGGTTCGTGGGGAAGCGAGTCGGGATAGAAAACCAAAAGGTTTCTTTTCTATTTAGCTTTGATTTCTAGCTTTCATAAGAGATCAAGTTTTTGTAATCATGTCTCTCAAATTAATAAAATCATGTCTCTATTTTTACTTTACTTGATTAGTCTTGATCTTCTTTATTATCATATTCAAAGCTTTTTCTAAAATAATCAAAATAGTTTTTTAAATCTTTAAAACCCTTATTCACCCCCCCTCTAAGGGCGCCTACCGATCCAACAGAACATACTCTGCATTTCACGGACCATTTCATCGCAGGCCGCCGTATAATCAAAGATCCCTAAACCCTTAAAGATTTCTTCCGCCGTTTCAGCGCAGAGGAACAACGAATCCCTGGGATAAAACCGAAGCTCCTACGAGGGTTTCTCCTGGAGGGCTCTGTCCTGGTGGCTTCCACTCCGCACTAATACGGGAGACTGTATCCAGCTATCCCGATCTCGATCGACGGATCTATGCCCAGATCGTCGCTGACGATGTAATTGAAGCACATCAACAACAGTTTGATAGAGGCGTGAAAATGAAAAGGGAGCAAGAGGCTTCATCAGTCCTCAGGAGGAACAATGAATGTCATGGAAATCCACAACCTCGGCAGCACCAGAGAAACACGCCCCTCAATACCTCCAGAACCAACATACTCTATGCAATCAAAGGCAACGAAGCGCTCCGCAAGCCCAGACCCCTCTCTAAAAACACGGGGGACCAGACAAAATATTGTGAGTTCTATCGTGGACAAGGACATAACACAGAAAATTGCTCCAAGCTTAAGGATGAAATTGTGCGTCTCGCCCAACAAGGCCTACTGGGTAAATTTCTATGAGGCTAAGCACCGATTCAGCCAGCAGGAGATCAGCCAACAACTCACCAGAAAGCACTGAGGGGAAACCCTTAAGGCAGTCGTCTCAGGAGAAAGCTTCATACCCATCAGCGGGGCTCTACAAGCGCCACTGAAATATTCTGCCAATTTTGTTTCTATAAAAACTTTGTGTAAATTGCCACTACGACTAATAGTTTTTAAAGTTAATCATTTCAGGTCTGTCATCTCATGCGCTATCGAAACTACATAAGGACATCCATTTGCATGAACAACACCTGCCTCCGGGCAGCGCGCTAATGAATATCACCTAACTCTAGGCAGCGCGCTAATGAACAACACCTGCCTCCGGACAGCGCGCTAAAGAACAGCACCTGCCTCCGGGCAGCGCGCTAATGAACATCACCTAACTCTGGGCAGCGCACTAATGAACATCACCTAACTCTGGGCAGCGCACTAATGAACAGCACCTGCCTCCGGACAGTGCGCTAATGCACAACAACTGCCTCTAGACAGCGCACTCACAGCAATCTCTCATTGCCACTGATCGAAGGTCAGCCCTTCTCCACCGCGGTAAGGTCCCGACGTCGTAAGGGCCTGCCCCTCTTACGCTCGTCCACAGTTTGAATGCATACACTCTTCACCGACAAAACTCATCTTCTATTATGTAAAAATCCGCGAGCTCAGACTCGCGCAAACTTATCTTCTGTTATGTAAAAAGCCGCGAGCTCAGACTCGCGCAAACTTATCTTCTATTATGTTAAAAGCCGAGAGCTCAGACTCGCGCAAAATTATCTTCTATTATGTAAAAAGCCATGAGCTTAGACTCGCGCAAACTTATCTTCTATTATGTAAAAAGCCGCGAGCTCAGACTCGCGCAAACTTATCTTCTATTATGTTAAAATCCGCGAGCTCAGATTCGCGCAAACTTATCTTCTATTATGTAAAAAGTCGCAAGCTCAGACTCCCACAAACTTATCTTTTATTATGTAAAAAGCTGCGAGCTCAAACTCATGCAAACTTATCTTTTATCATGTAAAAAGTCGCGAGCTCAGACTCGCGCAAACTTATCTTCTATCATGTAAAAAGCTGCGAGATCAGACTCACGCAAACTTATCTTCTATCATGTAAAAAGCCGCGAGCTCAGACTCGTGCAAACTTATCTTCTATTATGTAAAAAGCCACGAGCTTAGACTCGCGCAAACCAATTTTCTACTATAAAAACCATGTTTTAACACCAACATCTATGTTTAAGTAAAAATATTATGTACTTTCTTCACTGCCACCAGTCACAAACACTTTTTGTCATTAACTGTGAGGTGTTGCCCCTGTGACTCCGCACTGCCGCCGATCAAACGTCAGCCCATCTCCCCGCAGTAAGGTCCCGACGTCGTAAGGGCCTGCCCCTCTTACGGTCGTCCACAGTTTGAATGCATATGCTCTTCATCGCCCATCCCAGGGCATGTCCCCCGATCAGCACTTTAACAATAACCAGAACAACAGAGTCACGAGACGCAAAGGCGCCATCGCAACGCAGTGCATAGAGAGAAGTGCTTAACAGAACAGGAAATGAAAGAAACCGCACACTCATCCTTCAACAGCGATTCTGACCCAAGACTCCATGAAGATGACAATGATCTAATTACCGCGAAGAAATCAAAACCTCCAAACTCCTCCACGTAGTAATTCAGACTTCGAAGGTTTGAGGGGCTTATGATGTGCACCAAATAATTTATAGAAACTCACAAAGCACCACCATGAAAATGGAGATAGTGGGGGTCAAATGGGTCAAACCCATGAGGTGGAGTTTGTGGGGGCAGGCCCATAGTCATGAAGGCGAATAGGTCAGCCGGCGCGTGTTTCGCTCAACCACACCCCCCATCATGGGGGGATCAGTCGAATCGTACCCCCGTGGGTGCGACCGGGCCAGGAGGTGGGGCCGAGCCGTACCTCCCCGCTTTTTTAGGGTGCGGCCGAGGCCGCACCTCCTCCCTTTGGGGGGCGGCCAGCCGGGGCCTCACCTCTCCTTTTGGGGTACGGTCAGGCTGCACCGCCCTTAGGGTGCGGCCGGACAGGGCCGCACTCGCCCCCCCTTGGGGTGCGCACGAGCTGCACCCCCTTCGGGAGTGCGACCGCCCGTTTTAGGGGGTGCGACCAAAGAAGTACCCTCGTCCCTTATGGGGCGCGGCCAAGGGAGCACCCCCGTTAGTGGGGCGCGTTCTCCCTCCTTTGGCCGCACCTCTCCGACATCGCTCGACTACCTTTTGGGGTCCAAGTTTACGATGCGCTCTGAATGCCTTCACAGTCACCGCGCGCTCATAATACCTCCGCGCTCACCACGCGCTCAGAATCCTCCCAAGTTGGTCGCGCGCCCAGAGTGCTATCGTGTTCATCACACTTTCAGAACGCTCCCGAGTTCATTGCGCGCTCAAAACGCTCTAGTTTTCATCGCGCGCTCAGAATGCTCCCAGGTTCGTTGCACGCCCATAATGACCCCGTCTTTATCGCGCACTCAGAATGCTCCCTCACGTGCTCAGAACACTCCCGTGTTCGTTGCACGCACAGAACGCACCTGTGTTTGTTGCGCGCTCAGAATTCTCCCAAGCTCGTTGCGCGCTCAAACGCTTCTCTGCGCGCTCAGAATGTTTCCATGTTCTAAACACGCGCGCAGTTAACATTTCCTAATTTCTCAGATTGCAGGACCCGTTAGTCGTCTTTTTCACCTTCAACGAAGCTGCCCAAACTGCCCAAACTGCCCGAACTTCCCAAAGGGCGAGACAGTCATTTATGAAAAATGGTGATCTGTTTGCTCTGAATCGGCAAACGTGATTCACCCATCAGGTGGTTATGGTGGTTACAACGGCAAAATTAGCAGACTACCCCTGCCCAAGGCTATAAAAGGAGACCAGAGCCTTCATTTCAGGACACCTTGCTTTCGGCACCCGAGAGAGCTCTGCGAAGATTTCCTCTGAGCTTTCCTTCGGTGCTTGAAGATCCCCTTCGTGGACTTGGAAATTTCCTTTCCCCGAGAGGTGACTTAGTATTCTCACTTTTGTTCTTACCAGCATTCACACTTTTGTTCTCACTGTTGTTCTCAGAAGAAGAAATACTTATCTTTCCGGAGGTGGCCTGTCACCCTCGGAGTTCTCTCTTTCTCCCCACTACAGTAACGAGCGATGGCCTGTCGCACTCGGATTCCGAGTCTCTAATTGTTACCACCCAGAAGATAGTGGAAGTTGGCCGGCACAGCTCCGGCTGTGTGTTTTTTTCACATTTAAAACACTCGTGTTACTTACTATCTCACTCATCGACTGTTTGCGCATTCGGTTCGTTTACGAGCTAAGGTAGTTTAATTCGACCGGTATACCAGAGCACCTGAGCGATCCCCAACAATAAGTTTGCGCGAGTCTGAGCTCGCAGCTTTTTTCATAATAGAAGATAAGTTTGCGCGAGTCTGGGCTTGTGGCTTTTTTACATAATATAAGATAAGTTTGCGCGAGTCTGAGTTTGCGGCTTTTGACATAATGGTCGATAATTTTGTGCATGTCTAAGCTCGCAACTTTTTTTTCGTAATAGAAGACAAGTTTGCGTGAGTCTGAGCTCGCGACTTCTTACATAATAGTAGATAAGTTCGCGCGAGTCTGAGCTCGCGGCTAGGAAATTTAAATTACTGATAAAAGCGGCGCAGGTTCTGAGCGTTCCAGGTGTGTGGCGAGGTCTTTTCTTCTGCTATTCTCAGCTTGTACGTCCCAGGCTTTACGACTATAGTGACAACGTACGGTTCTTCCCAAGTTGGTGAGAGTTTGTCTCCTTGCGGGCCTTTTCCGTCTGCCTCGATGCTGCGTAGGACAAGTCTCCCACGTTGATCGGCCTAGGCTTCACCCTTCGATCTTAAAGTCGGGCCACGCGCCTTTGGTAGTGAGCCATGCGGGCCTTTTCCGTCTGCCTCGATGCTTTGCAGTTTGGACAGGAACATGACATCGACCGAGCTCCCATTGTCGACCAATATCCTTCTAACGTTGAAGCATGGATCCCCAATTCCCGCGCTGATCACGAGTGGGTCCTGATGCGGAAGTCGTAGCCCTTGCAGATCCTCTTCTCTGAAGGTGATTGTAATGTCCTGCTTGAGCTTCTTATCTTCGTGATCCCTCAGGGGTTTGGCAATCGAGAGGATTTGCGCTGCTAGGGTGGGAGGTACGGTGATTGTCTCGACTTCTCCCACCATCGGCCTTCCCCCTGTCGCGCCTCTGGGAGCGGGAGGCTGTTCTCTCATTTCCCTATGTGGCTGAGGCTGGTTGGAGACCTGGCCCTGTAGAAATCTTCCCAGGAGTCCCTGGCGGACGAGACGCTCAATTTCGTCTTTTAGTCTAGTACATTCTTCGGTGGTATGCCCCGTTCCTCAATGGAACTCACAATATCTTGACTGGTCATTCCTCAAATTTGGGGCGGGCACCCTTGGCATGCGGAGCTCTGGGTCGTTCTGAATGGAGTAAAGCACATTTGTCCTGGTGGTGTTTAATGAGGTGTAGACCCTAGGAGGTCGCAAATCTAAATCTCTTTGGGGGTCGCGATGACATTCGTTGGCTCGGTGCTCCTCGCCGCGTCGCTCTTCTTGTCCTCTGGGGGCCTGCTCGGACCCTCTTTTTCTCTTTTGGCCGCCTTCGAACTGCTGGCGGTGTGCTTCGATGGCCTCGTCGGTCATTATCTGGGCTTCTACTCGGTGAACGAGATCGGGATAACTTGGCACCATTTACCTCATTAGAGCTGAGTAAAAGCCACTTGGACGGAGGCCTCTAAGTAAAACTCCCCGTAAGAGATCGGGATCGACTCCCAGAATTCGTGGGGCGTCGGTGGAGAAGCATCGGAAAAAGTCCTTAAGGTTCGCTCCGTCGTTTTGGCGGATTCCTGAGAGATGGGAGGGCTCTCGGACGATCCTGCGATTTACAATGAACTGGTCCACGAACTACTGCGCCATTTCTGTGAAGATGCTGATTGTCCCGTCTCGCAGAGAGTGGAACCAAGTGCGCTCTTGCACTTTCAAAGTTGCCGGGAACACCTGGCAGAGGAGCTGGTCGGGGGCATTGTAAATTCTCATGATGGTAGTGAAGTGATTGACGTGTTCGAAGAGATCGTCCATCCCATCAAATGTTTCGATGTTGGGAAGCTTGAAACCATTCGGAACTGGATGGACCAAGACCAGAGGCGATAGTGGGGAGCGGTGGTGTACGGGACGGCGGGTGAGAGCTGCACGTCGCCCTGCCTGACCGTACTTTTCTGCTATCATATCGCGTATTTCTTCTCGAGTGGTTCTTCCTATGACTGGACAAGGGCCGTCTCTTCCCTGGCGTTGGTGATGATGATCGGCTTACGTTCCTCTGGTCGGTCGAGCAGGATGGATGGAGCTTGCAGTATCAGAGAGCTCTTCCGAGACGTCTTCCTCCTGAGCTTCCTCCACATTCGGAGCATGATTTGGAGTGGGGGGAGGCGGATTGTTCAACGTTGGAGGTTGAATGAGAGCTCGAGGAACTCCCAGATTTCTCACGAGAGTAAGCATCTCGGGTTATCATTCCTCCATTTGCAGCATGCGCCCTACAAGTGCTACTGCGGGCGCAAGCACTACCTCTTCTATGAGAGGTACATTGATAAGCGAATGAGAGGGAGCTGGATCGACGCGTCCCTCCTGGATTGATCCTTCGGTAGTACGAGCACTTTTTCTTGCCATCACAATTGATAACAAATACTACCTCCAGTGAGTCTTTGCAGAGCTTCGGGAATCCTCGTTCCCACAGACGGCACCAAACTGTTGCGGATCGCTCCGGTGCTCTGGTAGACCGGTCGAATTGAACCACATTAGCTCGGAAGAAAACCGAGCGCGTGAACATTCAATGAGTGAGTTAGTAAGTGACACGAAGGTTTTTAACGTGGAAAACCCAAAAAAGGGTGAAAAACCACGCGACTGGAGTTGTTCCGGCCAACTTCCACTATCTTCTGGGGGTTATAATTAGAGGCGTAGAATCCAAGCACGACAGACCTCCACTTATTATAGTAGTGGAGAGAAAGAGAGAACTCCAAGGGTGACAGACCACCTCTCGGGAAGCTAAGTATTTCTTCTTCTGAGAACAACCGTGAGAACAAATGTGAGAATGCTGACGAGAACAAAAGTTAGAATGCTGGTGAGAACAAAAGTGAGAATACCGATGAGAACAAAAGTGAGAATGCTGAGTCGCCTTTCGGGGAATGGAAATCTCCAAGTCCATGAAGGTGATCTTCAATCACCGAAGGAAAGCTCAGAGGAAATCTCCGCTGAGCTCTCTCGGGTGCCGAAAGCAAGGTGTCCTGAAATGAAGGCTCTGGGCTCCTTTTATAGCCTTGGGCAAGGGTAGCCTGGTAATTTTGTCGTTGTTACCACCGTAACCACCTGACAGGCGAATCATGTTTGTCGATTCAGAGCACACGGATCACCATTTTTGATAAATGACCGTCTCGCCCTTCGGGCAGTTTGGGCAGTTCGGGCAGCTTCGTTGAAGGTGAGAAGGCGACGAACGGTTCTTGAAATCTGAGAAATTAGGAAATGTTAACTGCGCGCGCGTTCAAAATGTGGAAACGTTCTGAGCGCATTCAGAATGTGGAAACGTTCTGAGCGTGCGGGGAAGCGTTCTGAGCGCGCAACGAACAGGGAAGCGTTCTGAGCGCGCAACGAACAAGAGAGCGCTCTGGGCGCGCGATGAACTTGGAAAAATGAGAAGTCGCGGCCCCTAGGGGAAGTCGGGCTCCGGCCGCACCCCGGTACTGGGGGGGGGGGGGGGGGGGGGGGCTCAGCTTGGCCGCACCCCCATGGGGTGCGGTTTGGCCGCACCCCCATGGGGGTGTGGTTTGGCTGCACCCCAGAGCGGGTGCGATAAGGTCGCATCCCCACTGTGGGTGGTGCGGCTAGCCACACTCCACTAGTGGGGTGCGAGCTAACCGCACCCCAATAGTGGGGCACGATCATGACGACGTACGGCGCCGGTGGAGCGTAAATTGCGCGGCGGATTCCTCCACTCCCATGATCATGGGTTGGACTCTTGACTCCACTTATTCCACTTCTCTTTAGCGGAGCTTCTCTAAACGCACCCCATGAGCTCTTATAACTTCGTAGATGCGTATTATATTTATGGGTCACATCAATAGTAACAATAACATGTTTCATGTTGCTTATGCTTATGCTTTGAAGGAAAACATCAGGACTTGGGCATGATTAATTAGTTTCCTTATGGAAGACTTGTGTATGGAGAACAATCATATGTGGACAATCATTTCAGATAAACAAAAAGGGTTGATAAATGTTGTTGAAGAGTTATTGCCTAATGCCAAGCACAGATTTTGTGTAAGGCATATGTATAACAACTTCAAGCAAAATTTTAAAGGCTTACGATTAAAGGAGTTGTTATGGAGAGCTGCGTCTGCGACAAGGGTTGTTGATTTTAATGCTGAAATGGAGAAGCTGAAGGCATGTGATAAGAGGGCTTATGATTGGGTAAGGGAAAGACACGGAAGACATTGGGCAAAGTCTCATTTTAATGTTTGGCCTAAGTGTGATATGTTGTTAAATAATTTTTGTGAAAGTTTTAACAATGTAATCTTAAAGGCTAGAGATAAGCCTATTATCATAATGTTGGAGACAATAAGGGTAATTCTAATGAAAAAGCTCCATACTAAACGAGATAAAGTGCTCAAAATTAGTGGAGAGGTGTGCCCTTCCATACAAAATTTTTTTGGAAAACAACAAGCGAGATGCACACGACTATATTTCAGTATGGAATGATAAAGACAAATTCGAAGTTCAAGGGTGGAATGGAGATAAATGGACGGTGAATTTGATCGACTTTGAAAAGTTGTAGTTGTATGCGGTGGGATCTCATAGATATTCCTTGTGTACATGCAACATCGTGTCTCTTTTATCGTTGGAAAAATGTTGAGGATTACGTCAAACATTGGTAGAAAAGAGATGTTCATGAGGGCTTACGCGTACTTATTAAATCCTATAAATTCAAGAAAAGAGCGGCTCTTAGACAATTTGAATCCCATCGTTCCTTGGACTAACATACATAAGAAGCCTGAAAGGCCGTCACAACATGGTAGAGGAAAAGTAGTTGAAAAATTAGAGGCAAAAAAACATAGAATTAAGAGACACGGTATAAAGTACACATGCTCCAACTTTGGAACACGAGGGCATAATAAATCAGGTTGTCCGGAAACATCCCAAGCAACAATGCCTTCAACGTCTACAAGAAAATCAAAAATTCCGGTAAGCATTGTTTTCTTTTATATTTGTTTTGCAATTTCTCTTTCAATTCCAGTGCTAATATATAAATTGCATTGAAATGTAGGTGCGTAGGAACACAAGAAGTGTGAATCTTCCATCAAAGCTTATTTACCAATTTGGAGTTCGTGGGAAGATGATCGTGAATTTTATTTTGACTATCTTAGTTGTGTTGTTACATTGTGTTGTTGGGAACTTTTTTGGGTAATCAATTTGTATGAGAATTTTGTAAGAGACATATGCTTGAACCAAGTTTGTAATGTCTGAATTTTGTAAGAGGCATATGCTTGAGCCAAGTTTGTAATGTCTGAATTTTGTAAGAGACATATGCTTAAGCCAATTTTATATTAATTTTATTGCAATTCTATTTTATAATGGAGACACTTCTATTTGAAGCTGAGATATCTTCTGCCTTGGAGATACTTTATTAATTGAGACACTTCTATTTTAACACTTCTATTTTATCATCCATTGATGTTAACTGGGGGATGCTTTATTAATAAGGGCTGGAATTGGAGTTTTATAAGGGCTGAAATAGGAGTTTTATATATAAGAGCTGTAATATGAATTTTATCTCGTTGAGTGGGATGAGAGTTTTATCTCGTTGTAATGAGAGTTTTATAAGGGCTGTAATGTAGTGGAATGGGAGTTTTATCTCGTTGAGGTATGTTGGGTTGTAATGTGGAGAGGTATGTTGGGCGTGAACTAGGTTGCAGATAGAAGGAATGGGTGTGAACTGGGCTGCATATAGAAGGAATGGACGTGAACTGGGCTGCGGATAGAACGAATGGGCGTGAACTAGGCTGCGGATAAAAGGAATGAGAGATTTATTAAAGACTAGACCGAAATACCATGTTTTATAAGCCTAGGGTGCAAAGTGCAAGACTAATGCTAATTGGAGGGGGGGGGGGGATTGTGCCAATCTTAATAATTTGGGGGTGCATTGTGCCAAAACCCCACATTTGTCGGGTGCATTGTGCCAAAAGCTCGTTTGGAGTTGGCCAATCTGAGCTCGGCCTCAGGACACTCTTCGCATATAGTTGGGCTATTAACTCCCTCAAGTTTTACATCATTGTTAATAATCTCCTTAGAGTATCTCCAACCAATCGGCATTTGAGGCTTCAAATATGGAGGTGGTCTCTCTCCTCCTCTAAATTTAGAGGAGTGAGAGAGAAAATGGACAGCTCCATTTTATTTTAAATATTTTTATATTTTAAATGCTTAAAATATTTTTTTTTAACAAACTCCTCTATTAATTTTTAACTTACGTAATCGTTAATATACTTTTCCAATTATAATATACAATATATCAATAAAATCTTCTTATCGAGACATACACAACAAGACTAATATTAAATACCTTTTAATTATTATTTATCATAAATTTCCTTTAAAAAAATTTCATAATAAAAATTATTTATTTCGTTAAACATAAAAAATAAGAGTTTTAAATGTACATTTTAATACTATAAAGATTTCACATATTTTATTAAATACGAAAGTTCAAATATATTTGAAGTTTTTCTTCATAACATATAGTCTTCACAACATAATTTTACTTTATATCTTGACTACATATAAAAGAAGTCATGTGTCAACATTTGTCTTAATTTTTGGCTGAATTCATTGTTGTGAGCGAAGTGGAAGATAATTTTTTTTTCTTTGGCCCCAGTGTGACAGTACATTTATTGTTCGTTATTCTCGTAATTTTATTTGTCTCTCCGAATACAAAACTTTTAATTAAACACCATTTTAATTTTTTTTTTCTTTTGAGTCATATTTCATATAATGTATTAAAATTGTGTTTTAATTAGAAAGAAATAAATTTTAATAAAAGAAATAATTTTTATTATTTAAAAAACTAAATTTTAGAATGTTTTACTCAAAAATATTTTTATCCTTAATTATAGTTGATACTAGCTGTATTTAAAAATTTAATCTAGACATTATATTAAAAATTTCTATTCCAAGTATTTTAATTAGAAATTTCATTTTACTCCTTAATTAACTTAAAACTTAATTTTTATGATGATTTAGAATAATTATGGTGGAAAAATAAAGTTAAGGGGGATTATCCACTTATTTCTAAAGTCTGAGGGGTTATTGACTTAAGTGTAAAACTTAAGAGGGCTTATCAACAATTTAGTCTAAAAAGTATTATCAAATAATTTGAAGCAATGAAACTGTGATCCGTTAGGCTTATTGCATGTCATTGATGTTTATCATTCAATTAATAGCTCATTGGGGCATATGTAATCGGAAATGAAATGACTATTTTGCCCCTAATAATGCCATGTCTCATCACTGCATTTGGAGAGGTCAATTTTGGTCATTTATGATGAAACAAATTTTACCTGTGTGGATCACATACGGTCGAAGTTGGATAATAGATTAAGCGCAATCAATGTGTGTGGGTGACCTATGCATTAAGAAATGTCATGAACAAAATTATTTAATTATTTTGTATTCGTGTAATCAAACAAATTAATCGATCATTAAGATTTATGTGAAAATAATTAATAGGATATGAAAGGAAAATGAATACGTGAACTGAAATGCGGAAAATTTAAAATGTTTGTTATTCTTTAATTTGTTTTCATGTCGTGCAATCACAGACATCCTTAATAACGTGCATATGTTTTCTGGATGAATTCAGAGGCCCTTGTTGATGGAGATAAATTAGGCTTCGTTTGGGAGGACTTATTTTCACCGGTCAAGCGGTTACGACCGCATGAACCAGAGCTTAATTAAGGTCCCATTCATGCGGTCATAACCGCTTGACCGGTGAAAAAAAGTTCCCCCAAACAGAGCCTAAATCTAATCGAAACAAAAACTCTCTTTTAGGTGAATGAATGTGCTCTCGACTTAGTGACATTCCTAATCCATGCAAGAATGAAACCTCACAAGTCAAGTTAAATATGAAACTTCGGTAGGTACATTTCAATCAACATGTGAGAGTCTATCACATCAAGATATACTTTATAATTCTTGTAAGTTTAAGTGTCATTATCCTCAGTCAACACCAGTCCGCTCCAACACTAAGACTCTCGGTAGACACTCAGCGGGATGGACGATTACTAGTTTAGCAGTGGTGCTTTTCCCCTTCTTGGAAAGGATATAAGCGGTTACCTGGCAAATGTCCGCGCGCTCTTCTGCCAACCCAAATCCTGCGACCGCGGCCGGTGCCCTCCATGCCGATCCTAGAAGTCCCGGTCGGACACTCAGCAGAGACCGTGTGCTCTCACCAGAGGGATGCGCGCTCTCCTCAGCGAAGATATGCACATTTATTCGTCAAGCGTGCACGCACTCCTCCAGGCAGTTCAGCAGTTTCTCAGAAAGGTCGCGGTGGATACTTTTTAGAGTTCGCCTGACCCCTTCCTCTCGGCAAGCAGTAGTGAGTGCGGCTATGACCTGTCGTATCCGCGCACCTTCCTTTTTCTCCCACTACCCGACCTCTCGTGTATCTCGGGTTGTTGAGCATTTAATGAGACATTAAATGCTCCCAACCGTCTGAGCAGCCTACCCTCATGTATAAACAAAGGGTCAGGGGTGCTTGAAAGGGACACGGAACTTGGGTCAGAATCTACCCAGTAGTAGGGGCAGTTAAAAGATCCAAGTGTACGTCGGTTGCCTACTATTCTCTCTTATTCACCCCTTGTAATAGCTTGTAATAACGAATTTTGTGGAAAAATACTGTCTGCACCAAGTGGTATTAGCTGCTGCGGGTAAACCTGGTGTCCGCCGCTGCTAGCGCCGACCTCTTTTCTATGCGCTGTTCACTCGACTCTCAAGGGCTAGTAATTGATCGCTTGCGGTTCTCCATGTAAGACCCACCCTCAAAATTAGCGGTCCGACTGGGGGATCTTATCGCACACCACCTTTACTGCACGACGCCGAAGCGACTACGAAGGGTGAGGGCACGTCCTTCTGCTACACTGTCCTTGAATACTCCATTGTCACACATCGAGTGTGATGTCAAGCGAATATCACTACACACCAACAGAGTAGGGAAGCAGTTGTTTAGCGAAAGGCACCGTTAAAGAGTGCACCTCATAATAATCAGCGGTAGACATAGATATATTAGCGGAAGACTATCACAGAAACATAATGCTCAAGATATGTATGAGTAGAATCAACTTCTATGTTGCATTATACCATATCAGTCAAGGTTCTATAATTACCATGAGATATGTAAGAAGGAGAATGCGGTCATGTTAAGTTATACCTGATGTAGCCTGCACAATGACTTTCTCAGTTATTTGTACGATATCACTCACCCGCACCTGTCTCCTACGCTTGAAACAAATATTATTACCAAGAATAGAATCACATCCAGATTGGTAACAAGTACAGTAAAATATCTGCAAGGGAATTGATATCCTGACTCTTTTGGGTCGTGGCAGTCTTTTCGCAACCACCGCCTACGTACTTCATATCATCATGCATACATTCTCATACTCATGTAGTTCTATTAGTTTCGTATGGGTTGTCTTCCCAGACCATCCTTCATGTGGGTTACCTCAGAGTATAACTCGTCAGCCATCCGATTTTCTCCCAAAGAAACAATTTCTCGAAGGCACATTAAATTCCCGTAGGAATTATTCTCGATGCACATTATATTTTTATAATAATATTTCTCGGTGGCATAATATATATTCAGTAGGAATAATTCTCGAAGGCACAATATATTCCCGTAAGAATAATTCTCGAAGACACAATGTATTTCTTTAAGAATAATTCTCGAAATATATTCCTGTAGGAATAATTCTCGAAGGCACAATATATTCCCTTAGGAATAATTTTCGAAGACACAATATATTCCCTTAGGAATAATTCTCAAAGTCACATTTATTTTCATAAGAGGAGAGAAGAGAAACTCTTTTAAGCTTTACAAGAACTCCAACCGAGAGTTTATAGAGGGAGAGGAGAGAAACTCCTAAGTTTAGCAATAATTTCATTCGAGAGTTTATAGAGGGAGAGGAGAGAGACTCTTTATATGCTCATAATATCTCCATCCGAGCAGGTATAATTATTTTAATCAGGTTTTCGTCGATCTTTTGGATTGCTTGGCGTTCAAACCCAAGCCATCCACATGAGGCTCATGTATTTCTCATTGAGCCATATTATAGTTACAGAAAATAGAGAAGGAGAGTTTCCAACACCCAGAATATTTTAATCAGGCCTCCGTCGATCTTTTGGATTGTTTGGCGTTCAAACTCAAGCCATCCACATAAGGCATTTGTTCTTGAAGGTGTTAGATACTTTTCAAAGCACATTTATCAAAATACTGCTAAATTCTGTTAATTTTTGTTTCGATAAATGAGCATCGGTAAGGACATATAAACAAGGAATCTATTACTATAAGCATATTTATTTCATAAGGCACTATTCAGTGAGAAATGATGTTTGCTTGCTGGTCTTGTTGTCGGCTAGTATCATGTATGTCTTTTACACCATAGAAGGATATCATTTAATAAAGCATCTTTGATAGTAGAATATAAGTGTCTATATCATCATATTAGGAACTCACCCATAGATCAGTTAGCTTAGCATGGAGGAAAGGAAAAAAAACTAACACCATTGAAATTCAACTTAAAGGATGTTCAACCTATTGATCTTAGTAACATTCCTCTATGAATTTAAAACTGCAGTAGATGAGGAATAAGTAGAAGAGAGGAGTCAAATAATGTTGGTCAACCTATAATAGATTCTATATGTATATTCCTAAGTATTAGTACAACTCCATCTCATAAACATATAATATAAAGCCCTTGATTTCTATCCAACTTTTCTCCTTTTAAGATTAGCCTATTGAAATCACCCAATCTCAAATAAATTACCCACGACACATTTGGCCCAAGAGCCATGGATCAATAATAGTAGTCATCATAAGATTTCCCTATTCTTTAAGCAGCCTGCCACAACACCCATACCCATCTTTATAAAGAAGAAAGAGAGGAAAAATGTCATACTTATAAATTTCAGCATTCTCATCTTTTCATTTACTAAACCTAAAATTTCCCTCCACCATTCCAACTAACAACTCACTGCCTAGACCAGATTAGAAAAGATATAGAGTTAATATGAAATGGTTGAGACGACCATAATTGCTCGAGAAACATTGGAGCGAGCCTAGATGATTTCCACATCCATCCTAAATTAATATGCAGGCTAGAGCTTTGCCATCTTTGGCCCCAGAACAAAGGAGGGGCACCACGCAGGGCCCCTCTGAGAGAAATAGAGAGAGGGAGGGAGAGAGCCATGTATTTTCAAGGCACATTACCTAATTGTCACAATTTCGTTCGTCAAGATGAGAGCAAACGTAATTTTTTTTGTTAAAGTGAATCCTCCTAACATGGCACATGTTTTCCAAAGAAGCCCAACATTTTTGATAAAGCCATTCTTAGCAAGTTTTGATTTCTTAGGACAAATCCAAAGCCCCCCATAGACTCTAAATATGTCAAAGGTTTTTAGCAGTTAAACATAATTTTATAACATATTATCAAATAAAAGCATTTCCAATGAGTACTCCCACCTTTTTATTGCATACTATATGAAGCAGAGGAAAGTGATCAGGGGAAAGAAGATGAGAATGAAAAGGCAGAGAAGGAATTCTCATCCTCCAACAAAAGTAAGCAACCTGCTTCATATACCCAACCATCTCTATATCCTCTTAAATCTAAGAAGTGATGCTTAGACCAAATAAAGCATAATAGTTCCAGTGAGCCCAAATAAATCAAACCTTATCCTGCAGAAGAATAACAAGAAGAGGAAGAAGTTAACGAGGTACAAATGCATGAATTATCAAGGTCATAATCAAGGTATTGTCATTTTAAGGCCACTGGATAAGGACGAACCCTCTTCATTAATTCATAGCATCCAAGCCCCAAGTTTTCATTCATTTGTGGTCATCATTCTCAATGGCTTTGTAAAATACATGCATGGTGAAGAATGTAATAAAGAGAGAGAGTGAACTTCCAATTGATCTTTTCCCTTCCAAATCTCTCCCCCATCTCCTATAAAGAAGAAAAGAATATGGAGAGAGGGAGATGAGGGAGAGAGAATATTTCCAAATCCATTAATGAAAATCTCCTTCCTTGGCATAATAATAAACACACCCAAGTAACTTCTAACCTACTCACAATTAATTATATTTTTATATGTCAAGCTCATAAATAATTATGTTTGCCACCCTCTCCTCCAGTTTAGAACATGATAGAAAGGGGGGGGGGGAGGAGAGGGAGAGTGGTAGAAAATCATCTATAACAAATTGATTTCATAAAAGGAGCTCCCCAGGGGAAATTCAACTAGAAACCAACGAAATAACCCTGTCCATAACATAAAACATATGAGGTTGAAATACCAAGGAACCCAGAGTAGTGGTATTCATAGTAGAGTATCTGCATTCATGTAAATCATCCTAAACATCATATAATAGGAATCTTTTACATGAAGACAGTTAGATATAAGAGAAGGAGATTTTCTCATCAAGTTTATATATAGTTATATGTATGAGAAAAGAACTCTAAAACCACTATAGCGAGCCCTTTATAATAATTAGAAAGTAGGTGCTGATTTTAAACAACCTTAACCTCCTCTTATCACCACCCCACCATCTTTTCTCTACCTCAGAGCAGAAGGAGGAGAAGGAGGGAGAAGAAGGTGATTGTGTTTGCCTCGTAATCTTTCCCAAATCAAAATTAATCAACTGATTATGTAACGAAACACTAAATTGATGTTACCTGGAAAGAAATTGTAAGGAGCAAAATTTAAATCTATCTCGCATATAACATCAAATCGGTGAGGTAAGTTTTGCTCCATAGAAAATTTACACAAACAATAGCATAAAAATGAAATTTATATTGAAGAAACCTCCACCTAAAGCTCCTGAAAGCGCTCACACGATGACTTATGTAAATAAGAATGAAATAACATGTAAATATACAAAATGGTGAGCCAAAAGATATGGAAATCATGTTAGATGAGCGCCTAAACAGTATATGAAATACGCTCATCAGACCGCCACTCCCATGATATATGTAAGACCCCATTTTTTTTTCTTTCCAAACACCCGGGTCTTAGGCCCAGAACCGCCGTTTTGCGGTGACACCTTCGCTCGGGAAGGTCGCCACTACAAAATGCCGATCCTACCAGCCAAATCGATAACAAATAAGAAAAGTATACTTGAACAAATAAAGAAGCTCAAGTCCACATCACGTGAAATATAAACCATAAGGATAAATGTCCATAGATAATAACTGAATAAAAATAACCAGGGTTACAATAATAAAGGGCCCATGCCCTGTACATCATGTCCTCACTACAAGATTACTCGCGGAAGCTAACTACTAATCTCTCACTAATCCTGAATCCTGTGCTCATGTACTAGATTGGCCCGCCTCTGTCTGCACCGGTCTCTGGTGTTGTTGCGTCTCCTCGATCCCCTAAAATGATATGGTCCATCGACCGTTAGTTAAAAAGACTAAGCCTCGTTTCCCACCACCCATCCCCCAGTGGCTCCTAGGCACCGTGCGGGAGGGATGAAGCGGAGGACAGCAAGGGGTATAAAACAAAGCAGATGACGGTGGATCTAGTCTACATGAAATGTCTACCACTACTCAAGTGTATATATATACATTTAAAGCAATAAATAAAGCATGACAAAGAACAAGTAAAGAACAGTAAGTAAAGACAAGTATATAATATAAAAGTAACCATTGATTTATTGGAATGCCCATACAAACCTATAGACCAAGGGGTCGTTTAGCAATGCATGTCGTATAAAAAGTCCCATAACCAATTTATACGCTAGGGGTAGGGGTTGAAATGCAATGCTTATGCCATGACATGCAGAGTTATGCAGTTTATGCTATGTTCATACAAGTGCAATGCACACACTTCGAATCTATGCGCACAGACCTTTAGTTCGCCCTTTTTGGAGCTAGCAAGACTCCCAGGATACTTCCGTAGTGGCAAACGAAAGCGGTGGGTTGGGCCTTGCCCACCTCTAGGTTGGTATTCACACTACCTAGCCTAGACCAATCGAATGCCTCAACGCAAAACTGCGGAGCATCTGCGTACTCTTACTGGCTAGACCACCAGACTTTTATGGCTAAGTGCAAATTCCACACTTGCCGAGTCAACGTATTGACGTCGGTGTGAACGACTGTACAATACCGAAGACCCACCACCTTTATGCACATGCAAACATGTTTACCATATATCTAAGATCTCCAATTCATAAGCTACCCGGACTAACTTGTCCGGCCAAGGATCTTTTTGAGTCACAAGATCACCGGATCATTAATCCGTTCTTACAACCACCGAGCCTACAACTCGGAGCACCAAACCAACTAAAACTCCCGTAACCACGGGGTGTGAGTGAGTGTGTTATTAAATTATTCTTGTATAACATCTTACTCCTACGACTTACGGTTAATCTTGGATTTTCCGAGGATTACCTTGTAAGGGGCTCGCTACAGTACTAGAAACTATAATGGGATGACACCCCAAGGCTCCCTTTCTCAAGACACTTAATTTTATTGGTAACTACCCATAAGAATACCCATCTTACCATTACAGTTGAGTTAAACCTAGGTGTTTTATGACACGCTAGGGAAAAGACGATCTTTCGTCAATCCCTAGCACAACCTTACTCTTAACTCACTAAGCACTCTTAATCACAAAACCTCTTTTTGGTGACCTCAAACTCTTCATCCTGACCATGTACACCAACTACATACAATTTTCACTTAGCAGGCCACAAAATACCCAAGCTTCACAGATTTACTATACGCAGACCAACCTAGCTATATGAAGCTTATGAGCAGAAGTAATCCAAATACTCATCCCCATGACCTTAGATTATTACCAGAAGACTATCATGACTTTATAAGACTAAATCCAGAGAATCATATTTTTCCTTAATTGTTTAGCATTTATTTCAATTTCTCCAACATTTGCCAAGTATAAAAATGAACATGAAGTGCAAGGAATTCCTATGATATGGCTCCCCAAAAATTATGGTAAATCTTTGATGGAAAAATAACAGCAATTACAGCATATCATATTTTTACAGTAAGGAATTGTTCTCTATTTTTAATATTTAGCATCTAACCAAACTTGTAGACTTATGAAGGAACCACCAAAAATATTTAATCCAAAATTATGGGAAAAATACCAGACCCTTGTATTCATTAGAAAATTCTACTGACTATATTGTAGAATTTATGGGAGTCATTTTATCACTTAAATGAATTCTTTAAGAAAATCCCAAATCAAACATATTGTGAAGTGACCCATTGATATTAAGTTCTAAAAATTCCACAAAAACTCATAGGGACTCCTAATGCCCTAAAATGTCCTATCACCAAATTGCACAATTTAATAAAGAGCATTGGACCTTCATTTATGTTTCTTAAACCTATGACAAAATAAATGCCTTGTGAATGGAGAACTGATTAAATCATTTAATAAATTACACAAAAATTATCAGAGGTCTATAATATGATTATAAAGGCACTACCAAGGTTTCATCATCATCCAAGACCATTTGAGCATGTAAATACCACTTATAATAAATTTCCCTAAAGGGGTTATGACCTAATTTAGGGGAAATAAATACTCCTAAAATTCTCTCAAAATTCCCTAGGGCATTATTGCACCCCATGAACATATCCACTAAGTCTCATGACCATTCAAGGACTTTTGACCACATTTCCTTCACAAGGTTCTATATGCACCCTTAGGGATAAAGCTAGGGTCCTAGGGCATATCCAACTCCACACCACCCCAAATCACTCATGGAGGTGTTTTAGGTGATCCTAAACCGGTGCACAAGGTGTCACCTCATGTTGATGAGATTTGACCACAATACCCCAAAATGAACATTATGCCCTATTTTGACCTAGTTTAACCAAACTTGGGTTGACAAATTACCCAAACAAATCAGTCCCTATTGGGCTGAGATTTTTACCAGGGTCATATAATAATCCTAAGAAGCATCCACAAAAATTTGGAGGGCATTGGAGGTCATTTGACCCAATAATTAATTAATATATGATTTATGAAATTATTACAAAAACCCTAGAAAAAATTTCTCCAACAATTCCCATATTTGGGTATGATGTGTGTGTAGGTATAAATAGCCTAGGTTTTAAATATCAAGCCCATAGCATTTCTCTATCAAAAGTTATTCAAGAAAAAGTGACTGCCCCACCCTTGGGACCAGTCCTACCAAAATGGCCCTACATGGAGCTACACTGCCCCTATTGGGCTGAAACAAATTTTGAAATAAAGTACACACCAAGAGCTACAACTTTGATGTTGACCACTTTTCTATAAAGGGACCTAAGTATTTTCTATAATTATTTTTAACTGCTGCCAATAAAGAGACAGAAATATAGGAATAATAATGCATTATTATAAAAAAAACTCCTGCACGAATCTTAAAGCAGAAATGGAGGGCATCTGGTTGTCTTCCTCCTCCAGCAATGGACGAAATTCACTCCTCCTGTAGCCTCTTCCAGCCCATTTTCCCGGCCATCCGACCACCTCCTTGGCCGGACACCACCACCACCACCTCCGTTGAGGTGGTGGCTAACGCCGGGCGGCGGCACGACCGCCGGAGGGGCCGATTCCGGCGATCCCACGGGAAGAAAATCCATGGAAATTTCAGATTTTCGCTCACCAGATCGGGATCAATTGAGCCCGATTTCTCTCCTATTTTGATCTAAGATTTATCCACTGAGATAGAGGAGGAGGGGAGGACCTTTATTGGAGCCCGACGACGATGGCGGCGGTGGTCGGCCATGGCTTTTCCCCTCTCCGGCGAGCTTGCCCGATCCCTCGATTCTCCACAAAAACATTCGATCCAATACATTATTTTGACTGCCATCCATCTTTTGAAGGTAATGGTGGAGTTGGATTTGAGAAGGGTGGGGGGGGGGGGGGGGGCTGCATAGGGGGGATTTGAGGGGAACAAAATTCGGCCATGCCATTAATGGCTATTAAAGGTGAATTTCGGCCATGGTAAAAACACCAAAATCAGCCCCCATGTGGGTTGGAAAACCTCTTAAACTTCTTATAACTGAAAGAGGGAGTGAATCCCATCAATTGGGGAGGCCTTTGGCCTCCCATTGGCCATGAATGTCATTACTTCTCTCTTTCTCTCTCCAATATTTTTGGGGAAAATGGGATTTTCTCTCTCCTGGCCGAATTCTCTAAAATTGAATGACAATTTCAGTAATTCCCAACCCCATTAGGTAGTGGACCACTTCAATTGGGTCTAGCCCAAGTGGATTGGACTTGATTGGGTCAAAATAGGTCATTTTGACCTAAATTTAGGGTGGAGTTAACTTTGGTCAATTTGAACATTTGGGTAGACCCCAATGGGTGGGTAGTGACCCATTGGTCTCTCTTAAGGGTTAGGAAGGTCTGGGTAGGGTCAATTTGGCAAGGTGGAGGCCAATTGACCCACAATAGGGCAATTTGACCAAAATAGGGCTAGAGTTGACTTAGGTCAAATTAGTGGCCCCATGATGGGGGTTTTTAGTCCATTGGGTCCCTAATATCCTTATAAGGGTAGGGGCAAGGTTAATTTGGCATGGTGGGGGCCAATTGACCCTAATTAGGCTACTTTGACCAATTTAAGGTTTGGGTTGACTTTGGTCAACTTGGCCACTTTGGTTGACCCTAATGGGTCCTTGGTGCTCTATGGGAAAGCCTAAAGGGTTAGGTATTCTATGGTGAGGTCAAATGGTCAAGGTGAGGCCCTAAACTCCAACCCTAAGCTTGGTAACTAGAAATTGCTATTTACAGACAAAGGTGGTTTTCTTCTTCTTTCCTAAGCTTTTGCACCCTTTGTGCTTCCTATGGGTTTGTCATGCCCTAGTCATGACAACACCATCCTAGGGGTCTAGCTGTTTGGGGGATGTTATAATATATGTCTTATAGGATAAAGCCGAATACCTTTGAATTGCGGGTGGCTAAACCTACTAGATGTGAGTGCTACTCCTGAGATGTCCCCCCGCCCAATATTGGGGACCCGGGTAAAAGAGTCAAATTCTTGGCTAACGTAATAGCATACATCATCACATCATAATATTCTTTTATTTTCATCATATCGTGCACGTCGCATCATCACATCTTGAATTATCATTGTTTACCAATCAGATAGCCATATATTAGGCCAGTTTCAACAGACCATTTATCAGGCTAGTCTTTTAGACCCCTCAAAAGACAAATTATCAGTCTGACTACGATAATTCTATATGCGCATAATCTTCAATATATATATATATATTTACACGTTAAATGCCAATTATATTCATGTCATCAATTATGCATGCAATGCAATAAAAAATGCAGGGTTTCATTATCAAGTGAATACACACAATTCGACCCTTTGTTATATCTATCGAATTATTGCATAAACATCAACAATATTTAGGCATAACAATTACCTAGTATAAGACATACGTACTCCATTACATTTCACCTACCTCAATTTCGGCGCTCGAATTAATGTCGGGTAGTATTTCAGTGCTTTTTAAGAATTCAGGCTTCAATTTCAAAACATAGTACTTGGGCAGCACTTTGACACAACCTAAGATTGAAATGTCTCTCTAGAAACTTTCCCGAACTTCCCTAAATTTTTCTCAGCGTTCTGACACTTTCTCTCTAATTTCTCTCCTTGTCTCTTGATGTCAAATAACTGAAAAGGATTTAAAGTAATTTAAACATTCCATTGGATCCGTATTTATAATATTTTTCCAACGCCACCAAAATCACCTAAATCCGAGCTCTAGAACTCCCGGAAAGTCCAAAAAATCAAATCGCCCTTTGCTGGGCTCTCCGGAGATGACACGTGTCGCCCATATAGATATTTGGCACCACATGTCGCCACGTGGATTCCATGCACGTTGCCACATGGCAGCATGCACGTCGCCACATGGCGACCATACACAACGCCATGTGTCGTCACGTGGTGGCCATGCACGTCGGCAAGTGGAGGGCATGCACGACACCATATGGTGGTCATGTATGGCGCCACATAGCATCCAAGCACGTTGCCACATGTCGACTATGAATGTCGCCATGTGTTGGTCATGCACGACACCACGTATCGCCATATGTTGCCACGTGACGTGCACCTGCCAGAAAAAATGAATATACCTACATGGTATTTTTTTTACGTCCTGATTCCAAATCCGGCCTTGATTTTTCTATATTCTTACCCGTTCTTGCCGAATTTACACTTTTTTTATACGAGTGCTGATTTTGGCAAATAAAATTTTTGAACACCGAAATTGTACTTTTTTCGTACAAACTCTATTTTTTATACAAGAAGGAACAATTGATTGAAATTTGCCAGCGAGTGTGGTTTCGCAATCGTTGTTGGAGCTGTTTTGGCCTGGAAACCCTCCCTTCGTCGATTCCTTGTCCGCATGTTATGCTTTCTCGGAGAGACTCCACCCGCAGAGATTGTAAGTTTAGCTTGGATTATAAACTTCAATTCAGCTTTTCGATTACATTTTTTTTTCAAGCAAGGAGAAGTTCTCCTGCCCGTACAAGCACGAGAGAATACGCCGGGCAACCCTCTGGTTGTGATAAACTTTAACATTAACGTCCACTCTGGGGGAGTAGAATCGGAGATCAATCAAAGCAAGGGGGAATCAAGACTTGCGGTAGAGGATGGCGGAGCATGAGGAGTTGCACTGATCGATGTGTATTATACTTTGTAATTTAATAAATATAAACCCCCAGTCACGCTATATTATAACAATACTTCAGCATTGATTTCATCGATCAATGCAGTAGCATGGGGGCTACTGCAAGTCTTGATTCTCCCTTACTCGGATTGTTCTCCGATTCTACTCCTCCAGAGTGGACGTTAATGTTGAAGTTTACCGCAACCAGAGGGTTGCCCAGCGTATTCTCCCGTGCTTGTACGGGCAGGAGAACTTCTCCTTACTTGAAAAAAAAAATGTAATCGAAAAGCTGAATTGAAGTTTATAATCCAAGCTAAACTTACAATTTCTGCTGGTGGAGTCTCTCCGAGAAAGCATAACATGCGGAGAGGGAATCGACGAAGGGAGGGTTCCCAGGCTAAAACAGCTCCAACAACGATTGTGAAACCACACTCGGTGACAAATTTCAATCAATTGTTCTTTCTCCGCGACATCGCAAACTTTCCTCCCACCTCTTCATCCTCTGCAGCAAGCCATTTTATTTTTTCTAATCATTTTTAGATTTAATACCATCATGGGCCGAAGGAGCTGTTTCTTCTCGAGCTTCTGTTCCTTTTTCCACTAATTTGACTCCTGCATTTAACAGTCATCATGTAAAAATGCAACATGCGGTCAATTTCTATTTCATTTAGTGTTCATTCCGGTGCTTGTAGTTTGAAGTAATGTTTTGGAAAGCTGCGTTTTTTATTTTCTTCCAATTTGTATGCAAAATTAAAACAAAGCTTTTGACTGAGTTTTGAAGAGATTTAGGTTCCGTTTGGCACGGCGGTGGCGGCCATAAACGCGGTGGTCATGAAATGTCGTTCGTGAACGCCCGACCTCACCTATTAAAATTCATGCATTTTATACTCAAATTAGATTATTTTTTTCGTAGCGGTCTTAACCTTTGTCTTGCCAAACATACATTCTATGATATGGCGTTTTTAATTGACCAAACTCATAGAGCAAATAAGCCGCGCCAAACAAAGTCTTAGGCTCCGTTAGGAACAGCGGTGGCGGCCATGAACGCGGTGATCATGAACGCAACCCGACCACACCTAATTAGGAGCTTATGTTAGAAAAACAATTTTCCATTATTTTATTATATATAATAATAATAATAATAATAATAATTTTCTCTCTTTTTATATAATTTTCCTAGATATAAATAATAAATAATTATAATTATTTCTGTAATAGAATTTTCGAAATAAAAAAAACTTAATTAAAATGACATGAATTAAAATAACAAAAAATATTAGAGTAAGAAATCAAACCTGGGTAAGAAATGTGATTACTGTCCTAAAGAAGTTGCATCATCCTCCGACAGGACTTTCAACTGATGCTCACTTCTCCAAAATACAACATCCGGCTAGATACCAAAACTTCGATGTGTGCGGACACTGAAGAAGCACAGAACACCCAAACTTTTACTAGATGAAGCAACCGTAGAATAACAAGAAACTATATTGAAAGAAATGAGAGCTTAAGGGAAAAAAGAGGAGAGAAATTGTATGTATATTATACTCTCATACTTTAGAGAGTTATTTATAGGCTAAAAAAATATTTCACAATTTATTAAAATATTTAAACATTTAATTATAATAATTAATACAAAATATTAATTATTTGATAACATTAATTAACTATATAATAAATATGTTATTTACTATATAACGTTAACCATATATCATAAATATATATATATATATATAATATTTATTATATATTTAACATTAATAACATTAAAGTTTATAATATTAAATGAATTGAACTTATGTTAAAGTTAATATCATAAACATTTTGCACATTATTATCTTTATTAATAATAGGAATATTATAATATCATTTTATTCATTACAATAATAAATGTATAATATATATTATATCTATAATTATTAAAATATTATCATTATTTTGCGGGTCGCCCGATTTTTTCCGGTCCAGAGAATCAGACTGACTTAGCTCCGGGTCGGACCGGGCGCGCAAATAGTCAAATGAAAACCAAGCAGTAATGATATGCAATAAACTTTTTTAACGTGTAAAACCCTGAAAGGGTGAAAAACTACGTGGTTGGATCTATGTCAAGCAAAAATTCACTATTTCTCCTTTATTTACAAGTTTTGAGTACAAAGAAAGTAAGAAAAAAATCAAGTACACAATAAGGCTGATATCGAGTCCAGGAGAGTGTTCCTCCATGCTTTCTCTTGGGCTCACCGAAGCGTCCAAGTGAGAGTTGCGCGGATTTGAGAGGAAGTGGATCGAATCCCGAGCGAAGGTACGATTAAAGTCTCATGATCACGTCAGAAAACCTCAGAACTCCTTCTAGTCTCTAGAGTTGCTTGTCTTCAAATGAAGGCCTCAGTGCCTTTTATAGCTTTCTTGAAAGGTTACATTAGTAATTGCGCCCGACTGAATCTTAAGTTGATGAATGATGTTGCCCCGTTCTGGTTACCTAGATCACCAATTTTCCCAAAATGGCGAACATGCCCCCCCGGGCAGTCCGGGCGGCCTGGGCAGGGTGCCAGACGATGGCGGCCGGAAGTGGCGGTAGCCTTCGAAGCGCGCACGCAAGCCTGTGCAAGGAGCATGCGCAAGCGGGAGCGCGAGGGCGCCCGTGCAGGGGCCCGCCCGCCCGTGCTGGGGCGCGCTCGCCAGTGCGAGTCGTAGCGTGTGCACAGGGCACACACGCAAGTCGGCCGCGAGCGTGTGCACGGGGCACGCACGCAAGTCGGCCGCGCGCGCTGGCCAATCGAGCTTGCGCTTGCTGTGTGCGTGAGCGCTCGTGTGCCTGCGCGGGACGTGGGTGGTGCCTTTGTGTGCTCGGTTTCATCCCCCTTTCGGGGTGACTTTGGCCCTTTCTAGTGGGTGCGACTCACGCGCGTGGTTCGCTCGGTCGGGTCGTATTGCTTTAATTTTTTGGTCAAAGTCCCATTGGTTTGATTTAAAAATCTCTGGGTGAACCCCCATCAAATACCTCAAATTTTTACGAGTCATGATCCGCGAAGCATCGAGCGCGGAAATTTTTCCTTGCGCTTGCGATGGCCTCGAGCTGTAGATTTTGAGCACAATTACAGACACATGCCATGAATTATTATCCACAGGTGATTTGAAATTAAGAGAATTTTTTTGATTGAGTCAAATATTTGTCATGATCGGTGGATATTTCCTCCCCTTTCTGCGAAGATATTTGATCGGAGTATGATTGGCGATGTTTCCCCTTTAAGGAGAACAGAAAATGGTAGGATATCTTCTAACCTTAATGGAACCTTCCATTATAGGTCCCCTACAGGTCTCATAAATTGGTGAGCACTGCAGCTTCTTTATTTACGTTGCTGCGAAGTTTTTGAGGATCTTGTCCGGAGTATACGGAGGTTCCCCATCGTCGTGTCTCCCTCCAAGAAAGTCGGCAATTTTTTGTGAAAATATTCCTTGTCCGAAAAAGGAGAACTTGGGGAGAGAAGAAAATGTGCGCGCCAGCCATTAGGAATGCCGGTGTAGTGCTCTACGCGACAACCTCCCGAGCATGCGGGCCGCAGGGGGAGCGGCGCCCGTGCGGTGCTTGTGCGGACGCGGCGCCTTCGAGGCCGTGCGCGTCCCCTACACGTGTGAGCATAGCACCTGCGCTGCTGCGCGGAGCTAGCACTAGCGTGTGGTGCTCGTGTGGTGCGCACGACACCCTCATGATTGTGCAAGCATACGGTGCTCGCGTGGTGCCTGCGTGGCGCATGCGGTATCCGCAGGCGTGCGACGCACGCAGTATCCGCAGGGGTGCGACACACGCGGGCTTCGTGGATGGATCCCTTCGTCACCTTCCTATCTTCAGGAAAGTTCCCGGAAGGAGACATGGACAAACGACGCTTCAAGTATAATTCAGCCTACTATTCCTTGCATGCAGGAGGACTCTATAGGAAGACATTTTCGGGGCTTCTGTCTAGTTGTGTTTCCGAGGAAGAGGACCCGAGAGTCCTGGAAGAGATTCACTCCGGGGAGTGCGACAGTCACTCCGGGAGCCGAACTCTAGAGGGGAGGGTATTGAGGCAGGGCTACTTCTGGCCCACCCTCAGCAAGGATGCGACAGAGTTCGCGAAAAAATGTTCGAAGTGCCAACTCTACGCCCCACTCTAACTTCTCCCAGCTCAAAGGCTCCAGACCATCACGACCCCGTGGCCTTTCGCCATATGGGGGTTGGACCTGGTTGGCCCCTTCCCTCAGGCCAGCGGCCAGAGGAAGTTTTTACTCGTCATGATCGACTACTTCACCAAGTGGGTAGAAGTGAAGGCGCTCGCCAAGGTGACGTCTCAAGTTGTAAGGAATTTTGTGTGGGGGGAGATAATCTGCAGGCACGGACTCCCCCTAGCTATAGTGACGGACAACGGGCCGCAGTTTGCTAGTGAAGAATTCGTCGGCTTCTATGCCTAGCTCGGCATCGACCTCAGGTTCGCGTCAGTCCACCACCCGAGAAGCAATTGGCAAGTGGAGGCGGCGAACAAGATAATGGTCAACCTGTTGAAAGAGAAAGTGGAGAACCTCCAGGGGAACTGGGTTGAGCAACTGCCATCTGTTCTCTGGGCCATGAGGACTACTCCAAATACAGCCACCGGGGAGACCCCATTCAAGCTCTCGCACGGGTCCGAGGTTGTCCTCCCCGTAGAGTTTGAAGTAAGGACCCCCAGGGTGATTGCTGCAGGCGAGGGGGATGAAGAATGGTTAACGGCTAACGATACGGAACAGAGGCTATCCTTGGACCTGGTAGAAGAACTCCGGGACCTGGCCACTGTCAGGCAGGAAGAGATCAAGCGACGAATGGCCCGATATTTCGACAAACATATCCGAATAAAGCACTTCCAGAAAGGAGACCTGGTCCTGAAGAAGGTCGACGCGGCCGGAAGAGGGGCCGCGGTAGGTAAGCTCAACCCCAACTGGGAAGGTCCATATATTGTAAGTGAGGTGCTCAAGTTAGGGGGCATCACCTCCAGGATGTGGAAGGGGTACCCCTCGACCGAGCCAGGAGTGGAGATGATTTAAAACGGTTCTATCCTTGAATGTTCTTCCCACGTTATTAATTGAATATCTTACTTCTTCATATGATGGTTGAAACCGCTATGCGAAGGCAATGAAGGTAGCAAGTGTTGGTGCTGGAGTGCCCCAGATCGATTCCGCTCCCGGGCAATCACTAGATGGGGGGTTCAGGTTGATCTCTGGAGAGGCCGGCGAGGTAGCAAGTGTTGGTGATGGAGTGCCCCAGATCGATTCCGCTCCCAGGCTCTCACTAGACGGGGGGTTCAGGTTGATCTCTGGAGAGGCTGGCGAGGTAGCAAGTGTTGGTGCTGGAGTGCCCCATATCGATTCCGCTCCCGGGCTCTCACTAGACGGGGGGTTCAGGTTGATCTCTGGAGAAGCTGGAGAGGTAGCAAGTGTTGGTGCTGGAGTGCCCCAGATCGATTCCGCTCCCGGGCTCTCACTAGACGGGGGGTTCAGGTTGATCTCTGGAGAGGCTGGCGAGGTAGCAAGTGTTGGTGCTGGAGTGCCCCAGATCAATTCTGCTCCCGGGCTCTCACTAGACGGGGGGGTTCAGGTTGATCTCTGGATAGGCTGGCGAGGTAGCAAGTGTTGGTGTTGGAGTGCCCCAGATCGATTCCGCTCCCGGGCTCTCACTAGACGGGGGGTTCAGGTTGATCTCTGGAGAGGCTGGCGAGATAGCAAGTGTTGGTGCTGGAGTTCCCCAGATTTATTCCGCTCCCGGGCTCTTACTAGACGGGGGGTTCATGTTGATCTCTGGAGAGGCTGACAAGGTAGCAAGTGTTGGTGCTGGAATGCCCCAGATCGATTCCGCTCCCGGGCTCTCACTAGACGGGGGGTTCAGGTTGATCTCTAGAGAGGCTGGCAAGGTAGCAAGTGTTGGTGCTGGAATGCCCCAGATCGATTCCGCTCCCGGGCTCTCACTAGACGGGGGGTTCAGGTTGATCTCTGGAGAGGCTGGCAAGGGGAAGAGTTTCTCATAAAAGCAGGTCGAAGGGTCCCAGAATCGACAAGTCATGGGTAGCAAACAGGGTGTTCTCGCTCGGCGAGAAGGGAAGACCTCGCGCGGCTACTAAGGGGCTAGCGAGATCTTTGCCGAGTGCCCTCCTGGGGGAAGTACCACGAGCAGCACCCGCGAGAAGTCATGAAAAACCACAGGAGGGAACGAACTCCGCGAGATCCTAAGGGAAGGGGACCTAAACCCTAAGTCCAAAGTACTGTGAGGAGTCCGTACCGAGAGGCGAGGAAACGCGAGAATAAAACTAGAGCGTGTTCAGCGTTGAGATCGTCGAAGCGCTCGAGAACCGATCTGGCGAGAACGATAAGAGGTATGCAGAAAGAGTGATACCAACGTATAAAAATGGCGAGACAAAAATAAAGAGATGGCCAAAATAAACAAAGCAAAAAATCATGTTGTCATTTCATTGGTCAGTTACAATTCAGGGCGATCTCGCCAGCCAAAAAGTTGAACAAAAAAGGAAACAGAAAAAACGGGGACGCTATTCAAGAGTCTCTCGCAGAGTCTTCCTCGCCGTCGCTGCTCTCCACCGGCGGAAGAGGGATGAAGAGCTCCGGGAAGATCTCCTCCAAGGTGAGGATCTCCGTATCGGCAGCCAGCAGGCCAGCCGCTTTCATCATCTGAAGGATGTAGCGAGCGGACTCCGTGGACTCCACGCGAATATCTTCGTGGCACGCTCACCGTTCTTCCTTCACACGACGGGGAGAGGGGGGGACGACGGCACGAGCCAGCTCGCGGTTTAGGGCTTTCAACCCAGCCACCTCGCCCTCCAAGTCTTGGACGCGAGCTTCGGCTCTCTCTGCGGCTTCCGGATCCTGCGAAAGGCAAGTTAAAGAAACGAGGATAGCGAAAAGAGAGGTAATTCAGCGAGACCTCGGTAACTCACCACTCCGCTCGCGGCGGCGGACAGCTTTTCTTTTAGCTGCGCGTTCTCGGCAAAGAGCCTCTGGTAGGCCTTCGCGAGCTCTGTGTTCTGATTCTCCAATTGCAGGCAGCGCCTCCCGGTCATGTGGGCGAGCTCGGCCGAACGCAACTGAGACCTCACACTCTCATAGGCGAGGGCCTTCGAGGTCCCATCTTTGTAGGCGCCGGCGTCATCACGTCCATAAAGGACGAAGGTTAAGTCAAAGGCGTGGCCGCTGATGGTAGGCTGCTCCACGCAGAAAGGAAGGACGGTGGAGACGTCGACCATGTTGACCTCCGGCCTTCAGTATACCAACCGCTCGCCGGTCTCGTACTTGCGCCTTTGGCCAAAGCCAAAGTTCTAGTGATTGACTGGAATGGGCGGGTCGGAGGTCCTAGCGGCCTCCTCGCTCGGCTCATCAGCCTCCTCCCCCCGGAGAGGACGGTTAGGTCAACCTCATCAGGAGCGGCCTCAGAGTGCTCCTTCCCCTTCATAGAGGCGAGCGAGCCCTGTTCTTTCTTGGCCTTCTTGCGTGGCAGAGATTTGGGAGGGGGGCCTCGGCTGCTAGAAGCCCCGGACCTCTTGTGCGAGGAGGGCCCCCCTGGTGTGGTCGCGGGGCGGCAAGCATCCGCCGCCATGTTTGCAAGGGTGAAGGTGGCGTCGATTTTCCTGTTACTCGCATAAGGAGGATGGAGAGGGAGGTCTCGCTCGCCTGAATGAAACGACATAATCAGCAATTAGCATTTAAAAGGTAGCAAGAACTGAGCGAGCGAAATCGGTACCTTCACCAGCGAGCACCGGCTGTAGCTCATCGATGTTGCGGCGGAGATAAACAACCTCAAAATTCTTCTTGCAGAAGAATTTGTACATGGAGGCATCATGGCCACCTAGGGCGGGTGGTCGGTAGGTGGTCTCGCCATGTTGAACCGGCGAGAACGGGATGTTCCCGAAATTCCCCTTGACGATGAGGAATTTTTGGGCCCAGTAATGAGCCTTGTTGACCTTCTCGACCACCTTGGGGCCGGAGCCCACGAAGTACACGGTGCCTTCCTTGTAGGCCCGGAAGGAGAACAACTTCCGGAAGACCTGCAAGCTGAACTCGATGCGCTCTTCGCGCAAGTAGCAGGCATAGGCGACAATGACCGCCATCGCATTCGGTCCCAACTGGCCCAGGACGACCTCGTAGTGTTTAAGCACCTGGCGAGCACAAGGAAACCGAGATTAGTGCATGGCGAGCGAGGACCAGCGAGGTAGAGAAAAATAGAGGGCGGCGGGCGAGAACAAATGATACCTGTCGGACCTCCGGCCATAGAGGAAGACGCAGACCCACCGCAAAATGAGCGGTGGGGATGGCCAATTCGTCGGCAAGTGGTATGTTGATCGCGTCGAGCTCGCCGGGACGACGCGCGGTGAAGGCGGAAGGAGCATAGTCGGCAAGGGCAGTGAGATACTCCTCGTCGGTCAGGCTACAGAGGAAGAAGTCGTGCTCGGCGAAGGCTTTCGCGATATTCCGGCGACCTTCGGACTCGTTATCACCTCCCATCCCGTAAGCCTGCGAAGAAAACTAAAGACGCGAGAAGGAGAGGTTGGCGAGAGCTCTGGAGAAGGGGAATGAGAGAATTTATGGCAAAAACGGTAGTTGGCTCCATTATGACGCCCTATTTATAGCGAAAGTAAAATGGCGGGAAGAAGCCCAAGCGCCGGCGAATGCGATTGGCCAAAACATCACGTTAGGATCAGTCGCGAAAGCGTAGGAGATCCTCGCGAACACGATCCGCGAGAAGTCTCGCGAGGACTACCTGCGAGATTAGTGTAAATACAGTAATTTGCGAGAACGGCACAAGCAAATAGAGTTACACAGAGCTCATCACAAGGCATAATTAGCGAGAACAAAGTAGTTCGGCAAGAAAGATAAGGAAATAGGCACCGCGCATACTGCAAGCGAGGACTAATAAACATTCAAACGAGATTGTCCAAAGCAACATCAAACGTTAACCAAAGCTGAAAATCCATAAAAGCGATGAAATTAGCGAGATTCATGCGACAACCATTTCCATCGGCCACCGCCTCGCGTTCCAGACCCCGGCGGAGAGCGAGGGTTGTAGTAATCCTGAGCTGCGCGGCCCTCTCGGTCCATGAGATAGGCGTAGTCTCTCATTCTCGCAATGTGCACCTCTGGGGTCGTCGCGCCTTTGAAGTGCTCACGAGGTACCGCAGCCCGAAGTCTCTCGCACTCTCTCATCAAGGCGGCATGCCTCTCCTCAGCAGCATCCCTGTCACGTCTCGCTTGAAGGCTGAGGTCCATTATCATCCGGCCGTGTTTCTGAAGCAGCTCCGCGCTGCGCCGTTTCATCGTCTCCAGATCTCACGGATCTCCCAAGAAGTCCTCCACTTGATCCGGGAGAGGGGACACTTCGTCGTCATCAAATTCGGAATCGGTAGTCGGATTGTCGACATTCTCTGCGAAATGTCGCGAGAAATCAGATAACCTGTTCAGGTTCGCACATAGTACGAGGATGCGAGAATGCTTACCCTGGAAAACATTGCCATAATGAGGGTATAGGGGGGCCTTGCCCAAGCCGGGAGGGTGCACATCGTCATTAACTGGAGGAATCTTGGGCGGTAGGGAGACGTCCGTCTCCTCGCTTGTCAGGAGGTTGAACCCTGGCTTATCAATGGTCTTGCCGGGAGGCGGTGGCGGAGGGGGCATATCTTCGCGGGCCGGCGACTTCCAAGGCGAGACTGGTAAGAGCACGGAGTTGTTGGCAGATAGAAAACAAAAGGAATCGGGGGAGTGACTAAGAGCATACCTGCGGGGTTTGAGCCGACGAGGTTCGTTTCAGCTGGCGGGGTTTTGCGAGACGAACCCCCGGGCTCGCCCGTGCCAGGATTAGGCAGAGTCTCCTGCGAGTAGGCGGGAGTTAGAGAAGTTTTATATATGGGCCAGGGGAGAGGTTAGTTCCAACCTTCGCAAGGAGACGAGAGTCAGGGGAAGAGTCCAGCAGTTCGGGATCCTCCCCGGTCCTGCGAGCAACCTTTGCCTTTTTGGTTTTCGGCGTCGCAGCAGGAGGGGGACGATTCATCCAAGTGGGCACCTTGACCGTCGTAGGTACCCCACCTGTCTTTGCAGCTTTCAGCCGAGCCTCCATATCCTTAGACAACGACATCTCCAGAGTGCTACAGTGAGAAAGAAAGAGAGAGAAAAAGGAGGAGGCGATGCGCGCCATTAAGGGTTGGGCGATATTTATAGCCCCCTGGGTGGGCCCTACCCAAGATTCTTGACAGATCATCGAGAGGCTGGCGAATACCAGAGGTTGGATGTTTCTTCGCGAGCCTAGGTAGCCTCGCGAAGAGCGGGGATTGTGTACAACCTCGATATTCGCCAGGAGAGGCAGAACGAACCCAAAGAGGCGATATGACGAGGCGACAAGAAAGGCCAAAGGGCCAGAGACCTCGCGGGGGAAGCCTCGGAGAAAACCCTCTCACAGTACCCGCTAAGAGGCGAGCGAGAAGGAAGCAAAGGGGTGATCTCGCGAGAGAACTCGCGAGACCAGCCCTCGGTAGATACCCTCAAGAGGGTCAGCGAAGTCCTCGCAGGACGAGAGAGCTCGCGAGATCAAGAGCGTACCCGCGAGCGGGAGGACCCACGAGAGTGCTCGGCAGCAAGGTTCTCGCACCCTCCTCCGCAAGGCGACGGGGTCAATTTCCCTTTTTACGCTCGGTGGTCTGCCTTTAGCCCCTCCGAACAGCGGAGTTTGGCTATTAACAGACCAATTTGAGGTGCGGATAGCCATTTCGAAAGGCGGAATCCTGCTATTTGCAGGCCAGATCAGAAAATCTATAAATAGACCTTAAAGGGCACCTTTGGAGAGGGGTTCACTTCAGCTTCTCTCTCCTTAGGCCTTCCTTGGTTAGCATTTCCAGAGCTCTCCAAGGTGCCTGAGTCTCAGCCTTTAGCTTGGGAGGGGAAACACTCAACGATCTTCCGGGTTAGTGGAGGGACCTCCTCGCTGCGACCAAGGTCTTAGTCTTCTTCCTAGTCTTCAGTCTACCTTCTCCGAGGGATCAGTAAGAGCTAGCTGCCCCTCATCTTGGTGAGGGCCCCGAGCTTCACAAGAGACCGAGAAATCGGTTTCAACAATAACATTTCTAAGTCGGTGTTCATGGATATCAAATTAATCTCCATAGTTCTCATGATCACCGAATTAGGTGTTTTTTACGTTGAAATCTAACACGAATTTGAGCATTCGTTTATACATTTCCTATACTATTTCATGTTAACATGTTTGCAGGGAAATGGATGTGAAGAAGAAATATCCATCAAAACCTCATATTCTTAGTAGTAGATGCTATTTTTCTAATATTTGTGCAAGAGCTTGTTCAGTTGTGCCCACCTTGGATGAAAATCAAAAGCTAATTTTACAAAACCTTGGAGTTCTGCAAATTTTTGAGGCCCCTAGAGTACCACAGAATATACCTCTTATCTATGTTTTGATGTCATCGTACGATGCACGTAAGAATATATTTTGTATGGGCTCAAAAGAAGTAACATTTTCTATCGACGAAGTTGCACTTATACTGGGTTTGCAGAACAAAGGGGAAGATGTTAATTATTCAGCAAAGCCCTATGCAGATATTACCAAAAATGCTTTGAAGAAACAATTGGCTGACATGGCTTCGAAGGCTATATCTGTAGACCTGAATGTTTTAATTCTACATTTACGATGTAACTTTTTTTCTCGGCTAGTGGTGATCGTATTCCTGAAGTGCTGGTAAAGCTATCTGAGCCCTCCGAGTTAAGAAGACATAATTGGCCCAAGGCAATCCATTCCCATCCTTCAAATAACATGAAACAGATAGCAGAGAGGGTGGCTGCCTTTGCCAAGGTTCACTTATCTGTGCTTCCAAATGAGTCTATTGACTACATGCATGGGTGTACTCATATTCTTGTTGTAAGTTTGAGTTTTTTAATTGACTTTGATTCTTATTATTTTAGTTGTTTAAAACATTTGTTGTTGTCCTTCAGATATGGTTCTTAGAGCACACTACAATATGTTCGACGATGGTTCCTGAAAGAAGGCCTAGGACGGCGAGATGGTCAGAGAAAACATCATTAAATTTGAAGCATTTAATTCGTGTGTTCCCCAACCTGAGAAGGAACCAGGTATTGGATCATTTTGATAACATCACTACCGAGGAGAATGCTTTATGTTCTGTGATCAATTTGAAGCACTCCTAATATCGTTCTTTTGCTGAAGTTTACATAACATTTAGAGTAAAATAGTCAGTACAAATCTTGCAAGTAATTCATCACTTGTCCCACTTCATGTACTTCATATGAGGTGTCATCTTTGATGTCCACATTTGTTGCTTGTTTTTTCTCCTTTCTCCCTGCAATTCAGAACATGCAAGCAGTTGAGTATAAGTTTACATAAAATTAAAGTACATGCAAGCATTGTTAAATGAGTAAATTTTTTGAGTATTACTTGGCTTCTCCCAGTGGCCTTTTATACGAGCATTTGAGAGTCCTTTTGGCCGCAAGCAAGGTGGATCTTTGATGGTAAAAATTGTCACTGGTTGCTTGCAAGATACAAATTTAAAAATATTTCGAATAGCCATACAAATGATTCTATAGTTTCCTCTGATATAAATGCAAAAGCAATAACGACGTTCTGCCAATGGTGATTGACTGCAACAAATGGAGCACATGCAAGATTATATTTGTTCATTCGATAAGTCGTATCGAATATCACAACATCACCAAAACACTCGTAGTCAATTTTTCCAAGGCCATCTATCCAAAAGAAATTTGTCAACCTATTTATATCATCAACTTGGACATCAAATGAAAACATATTATCGGAAACTTGTCTTTCTTTAAGTAGTTCTAATAGATTAGCTGCATCCCCGCCATCAATCTTTGATCTTCTATGCTTATCAATAAAATTATATGCATCAGATTTAGTAAATCCCAAATTTTGACAACCACCAACTTCATCGGCAAGAAAACAATTAGCATCAGACGTTCTAATTCCAGCTTCAGCCATTGACTTCAGAATAATACCACTCTCCATTGCAACATTTCGATGAGACCGGAGTAGGTGCTGCTCATTTTGGGAAGCAAGAGGATGGTTATGCTCTTCTACAAATTTGGAAACTGTCAAATTTCTACCTTCTTTGTCGGCTTTGAACACTATAACTGCTTGACAATTCGTTCTAGTTTCTAAACTTCGAAATTTGAAATGTGATGATGGAACCTTGTCCGGTCTTTTGAGTCCAACCCTTGAGCAACGATATTCACGTAACCGGAGTATGGTTATGCCAGGCCACACAACTAGATGCTCCCTACGTACGCTAAATCCGACCTTACTGGCGTATGCACAGTACATATTGTAGGCTTCAACTTCGCTATGATCGAACTACTTCAAAGACATGAGCTCCATTTTCCTGTGCTTACAATAAAATAAAACTGCATGAAAACATGCCGTAACATATCTATATGGAGATCAATTTTAATTCTATAGAAATCAAAGTGATCTCTATTAATATCATATTGATCTCTATGGATATAATTTATAGCAATCAAACTTATTTCTATGAATAATCGTGAAGATCATCCCTGACCTTGCTACTTTTTCAAATTTTAATCCACACCAGGGCGAGCCACACCAGGACTAAAAAATTTTGTATGTGGACAAATATCATCATAAAAATAAAACCATACATGATCCTCCATCGACTCCATGGAATAGCTTCTCCTGGGCGAATGTTACGAACTAAAAAATGGGGGAGTTCTTGAGCGCCTGAGAATTGGTACCAAGGCAGCAGAACGCTGGAGAAAATGGTAATAGCGAAGGAGAAATACAATCCCGCGGAAGAAAAACAGTAAATAACATAACGCGCGATTTTGTTGGGTTTTTTGTGCGCGAAATTTTCAACGCATAAAGTTAAGCCACGCGTCAACGTATCCACTCTCGCGGACAGTGATTTCGGGATGGGCCAGCGAAGCCAAAAATTTCGCAGAGGGGTCTTCCTGAAGAGTCCAAAACAGCGTTTTTTTGGTCAAAATCAAAACAAGCCCAAAAGGGGGCCTAACGAACACAAAAATTTTGTTCGTCAAAACTGAAAATGAAAACAGGGACCCAAAATGTTACAAACGAACGGACCCTAATAGGGTTTGGAGTTAGCAATCGGCACAATGCACTCTTCAATTACCTGTTTTTGGCACAATGTACCCTAAAAGTTTAAAATTGGCACATTGCACCCTCTAATTAGTGGATTGCTGACACTCCGCACCTCGGTCTGATAATATTAAGGGTATTTTGATAAGTATTTTTCGGGCTCACTCATTCTTTTTTTTAACCGAACTTAAAGTTATGTTTTCTTACTGTTTCTTTTCGGTTTATCCTTAGTGTCGATCTCCACCATCGTCGACCCTTGCGCCGATCTCCATCGTCGACCCTTGCACCGATCTCCTCCATCGTCGACACCTGCGCCGATCTCCTCCATCGTCAACACCACCTGCGCTTTCTTCCAAGTACTTGAGTGCTTCCGATACCTTGTGATGTGCTTGCTTCCGATACCGTGTGCTGCTTCTAGGTAAGACTATAACCTACATCTCCTCCATTGTCGGCACCATATGCGCTTGCTTCCATTTCCTCTATTAATTTCTTGAGCATTCCACAAACTTAGCTACAAACTTGGCCCTCATTTCTAGGCCATTAATAGCTTGAACAATATGATGCACTACATTGATGCTTCTCCGACCCGAATACAAAAAAACATGGCTGCCACATATCTCTTTTGCAATTGCCCACTAAATGCAATATTGTGTATTCCATTAAATCTCAAAGTAAGCCACAAGCTGAGCATCATCCTTGATCCACTCTGGAGTACCTAGACTCCCCATACCATGGATCATTCTCATTGTGATCCTCTTTCTATCACCCAAGAAGATGCATCATAGTTGTAATAAATTCCCTGATTTTTTATTTATGGTTTTGATATAGCCCCTCCAATTTTATGCAGATTCTCTATGACGAATCCATAAAAGAGCACAACATTTGCTGCGTATTAAATGTGTGATTCTACGACAGCCCCATCCTTAGGTAAACTCGAACTTAGATTTATAATGATTTTCTATTTTTGCTATATAAATTTGAGTCTCTTATATGAATTTATTTACGATTAATGAATGTCGCATTCCGGTGAAGATGAATGAGATAATATGTTGATTGGCGCACATGATTCTCAAGAGGGAATTCCGTTAGGTAACGGTAGTGATTCAGACAGAATGGAGGAGGAGGATGATGATTTTGATTCCTCATTTACGGCTGATTTGGAGGAAAGTGAATTTGAGTTCGATGATGTTATGTATGCCAAACATATCGATGATGAAATTCAATCGTTGGGTGGAAAAGTTTCAAAAAAATTTTTGTTAGTGTCAATGTTGGATTACCAACTATACAGCAAGATAGTCGTTCATCGTCCAAATCTGAGAAACGAAAAGGTTCAGAAATACAGATTTATCAAGGAGACGCCAATGATTCTGACTTCGAGTTTGAAGTGGGTTTGTGTTTCAATACCACAAAAGATTTTAGGGATGCAGTTAGATTGTATGCTACCAAGCAAGGAAGACCACTAAAATTTACCAAAAAGTACAGCGATAAAATTCAAATTACATGTGATTGTGGGTGGGTTTTATTTGCTTCGTTCATATAAAAAAATGAGAGGACTTTTCAGGTGAAGACAATAAAAGGGAAACATACATGCTATAGGGTTGCAAACTCCATACACTGTAATTCTAAGTTTCTAGCAAATAAGTATGAGCACCACATCAGGAGCAACCCTGAATGGCCTGCAAATTCAATGCAAGAGGTGATGCAGATGGAGAACCAAACATCTTTGAGTATTTGGAAGATGTATAGAGTGAAAAAGCATGCTACCAAAGCAATTAATGGCACCGAATTGGAACAATACGCTAAGCTTTGGGACTATTGCGAAGAGATTTACAGGACCAATACGGATACCATAATAAAGGTAAAATATAAGCACGATGTAGTCTCTCAAACATGCATTTTCACGAGACTTTACATATGCTTGGGTGCATTGAAGAAGGGATTCATGGTTGGTTGCAGACCGATCATAGGTTTGGACGACACTCACATTAAAACAACTGTCGGTTGAGTACTATTATGTGCAATCGACATTGATAGTTGTTGTGGATCGCTCGGGTGCTCTGGTAGACCGGTCGAATTGAACCACCTTAGCTCGAAAGCGAACCGAGCGCGCAAACAATCAATGAGTGAGTTAGTAAGTGACACGAAGGTTTTTATCGTGGAATACCCGAAAAGGGTGAAAAACCACGCGGCCGGAGCTGTGCCGGCCAACTTCCACTATCTTCTAGAGGGTTACAATTAGAGGCGTAGAATTTGAGCGCGATAGGCCGCCGATCGCTACAGTAGTAGAGAGAAAGAGAAAACTCCGAGGGTGACAGACCACCTCTCGGGAAGCTAAGTATTTCTTCTTCTGAGAACAACCGTGAGAACAACCGTGAAAATACTGGTGAGAACAAAAGTGAGAATGTCGGTGAGAAAAAAAGTGAGAATGCTGAGTCGCCTTTCGGGGAAAGGAAATCTCCAAGTCCACGAAGGGGATCTTCAAGCACCGAAGGAAAGCTCAGAGGAAATCTCCACTGAGCTCTCTCGGGTGCCGAAAGCAAGGTGTCCTGAAATGATGGCTCTGAGCTCCTTTTATAGCCTTGGGCAGGGGTAGCCTGGTAATTTCACTGTTGTAACCACCGTAACCACCTGACGGGCGAATCACATTTGCCGATTCGGAGCACACAGATCACCATTTTTCTTAAATTACCGTCTCGCCCTTCGGGCAGTTTGGGCAGCTTCGTTGAAGGTGAAAAGGCGACGAATGCTTCATGCAATCTGAGAAATTAGTAAATGTTAATTGCGAGTGCGTTCAGAATGTGGAAATATTATGAGCGCATTCAGAGCGTGGAAACGTTCTGAGTGTGCGAGAAAGCATTCTGAGCGCGCAACTAACGGGGAAGCATTCTGAGCGCGCAACGAACACGAGAGCGCTCTGGGCGCGCGATGAACTTGGAAAAATGAGAAGTCGCGGCCCCTAGGGGAAGTCGGGCTCCGGCTGCACCCCGGTACGGGGGGGGGGGGGGGGGGGGGGAGCTCAGCTTGGCCGCACCCTTTGGGTGTACGGCTTGGCAGCACCCCATCAGGGGGGTGCGGCTTGGCAACACCCCATCGGTGGGTGCGGCTTGGCAGCACCCCATCAGTTGGCCACACCCCATGGGGGGTGCAGCTTGGCCGCACCCCTTGGGTGCGGCTTGGACGCAGCCCACGGGTGCGGCTTGGCCGTACCCCCATGGGGGTGCGGTTTGGCCGCACCCCAAAGGGGGTGCGGTTAGGTCGCATCCCCACTATGGGGGGTGCGGCTACCTACACTCCGCTAGTGGGGTGTGGGCTAACCGCACTCCGCTAGTGGGGTGCGGGCTAACCACACCCCAATAGTGGGGTGAGGTCATGACGACATACGACGCCGATGGAGGGTAAATTGCACGGCGGATTCCTCCACTCCCATGATCATGAGTTGGACTCTTGACCCCACTAATTCCACTTCTCTTTAGTGGAGCTTCTCTAAACGCACCCCATGAGCTCTTATAACTTCGTAGATGCGTATTATCTTTATGGGGCACATCATAAGCCCCCCAAACCTTTGGAGTCCTGATTACTGCGTGGGGGAGTTTAGAGGTTTTGATTTTTCTGTAGTGGTTTCGATCATTGTTATCTTCGTGGCACCTTGGCTAGGAATTGCTGTTGAAGGATAAGTGTGCGGTTGCTTTTGTTTTTTCGTTCAGTTTAGGCGCTTCTTGCTATGCACAGCGTTGTGGTAGTACTTTTGTGTCTCGTGGCTCCGCTGTTCTGATTATTGTCGAAGTGTTGATCGGGGGGACAGACCCCAGGATGGCTGGTGAAGAGCATATGTATTCAAACCATGGACGAACATAAGGGGGGCCGGCCCTTACGATGTCTGGACCTCACTGCGGAGGAGAAGGGATAACCTTCAATCGACGACAATGTGAATTCTCCGGGGCAAGACCCCAAAGTGGCCGGTGAAGAGCATATGTATTCAATCCGTGGACGAACGTAAGGGGGGAAGGCCCTTATGACATCGGGACCACACTGCAGAGGAGAAGGGAGAATCTTCAATCGACGACAATGTGAAGTCCCCGGGGCAAGACCCCAAAGTGGTCGGTGAAGAGTGTATGTATTCAAACCGTGGACAAAAGTAAGAGGGGAAAGACCTTACGATGTCGGGAACTGATGACGGTGGAAAAAAGCGATCCTTCAATCGACGACGGTGCGAAGTCCCTAGGGCAGGGCCCCAAAGTGGCCGGTGAAGAGCGTATGCATTCAAACCGTGGACGAATGTAAGAGGGGCAGGCCTTTATGACGTCGGGACCTTACTGCGGAGGAGAAGGGCGAACCTTCAATCGACGACAATGTGAAGTCCTCGGGGCAAGTCCCCAAAGTTAATGACAAAAGGTGTTTGTGACAGGTGACGGTGAAGAAGATACATGATATTTTTACTTAAACATAGATGTTGGCGTTAAAACATGGTTTTTATAGTAGAAAATTGGTTTGTGTGAGTCCGAGCTCGCGACTTTTTACATAATAGAAGATAAGTGATGTTCACCCAATAATTTATTGAAACGCACAAAGCACCACCATGAAAATAGAGATAGTGGGGGTCAAATGGGTCAAACCCATGAGGTGGAGTTAGTGGGGGCAGGCCCGTAGTCATGGGAAAGAATAGGTCCGTCGCGCGTGTTTTCGCTCAACCACACCCCACATCATGGGGGAGTGGTCGAATCGCACCACCAGTGGGTGCGACCGGGCCAGGAGGTGCGGCTGAGCCGCACCTCCCCGCTTTTTTTTGGTGCGGTCAGGGCCGCACCTCCTCCCTTTGGGGGGCGGCTAGCCGGGGCCGCACCCCCCTGGGGCGCGGACAGGCCTCACCCCCTTGGGGAGCGGCCAGCCGGGTCTCTCGTGTTCATCGCACATTCAGAAAGCTCTCGAGTTCGTTGCGCGCTCAGAACGCTCCCATGTTTGTCGCGCGCTCAGAATGCTCCCGGGTTCATTGCGCGCCCAGAAAGGTCCCGGGTTCGTCGCGCGCTCAGAATGCTCCCTCACGCGAACGCTCCCGTGTTTGTTACACACTCAGAACGCTCTCGTGTTCATTGTGCGCTCAGAACGCTCCCAAGTTCGTTGCACACTCATAACGCTTCTCCGCGCGCTCAGAACATTTTCACGTTATGAACACGCGTGCAGTTAACATTTCCTAATTTCTCAGATTGCAGGACCCGGTCGTCGCCTTTTTCACCTTCAACGAAGCTGCCCAAACTGCCCGAACTGCCCAAAGGGCGAGACAATCATTTATGAAAAATGGTGATCCGTGTGCTCCGAATCGGCAAACATGATTCGCCCGTCAGGTCGTTACGGTGGTTACAATGGCGAAATTACTAGGCTACCCCTGCCCAAGGCTATAAATGGAGCTCAAAGCCTTCATTTCAGGACACCTTGCTTTCGGCACCCGAGAGAGCTCTGCGAAGATTTCCTCTGAGCTTTCCTTCGATGCATGAAGATCCCCTTCGTGGACTTGGAAATTTCCTTTCCCCGACAGGCGACTCAGCATTCTCACTTTTGTTCTCACCACCATTCTCACTTTTGTTCTCACTGTTGTTCTCAGAAGAAGAAATACTTAGCTTTCTGAGAGGTGTCCTGTCACCCTTGGAGTTCTCTCTTTCTCCCCACTACTGTAACGAGCGGCGGCCTATCGCGCTCGGATCTTGAGTCTGTAATTGTAACCTCCCAAAAGATAGTGGAAGTTGGCCGGCACAGCTCCGACCGCGTGGATTTTCACCCTTTCCGGGTTTTCCACGTTAAAAACCCTCGTGTTACTTACTAACTCACTCATCGACTGTTTGCACGCTCGGTTCGCTTACGAGCTACGGTGGATCAATTCCACCGGTCTACTAGAGCACCCGAGCGATCCACAACAGTTTGGTGCCATCTATGGGAACAAGTTCCCCCAAAGCTTGAAGAAGACTCCAAAGACAGTATCCTTGGCACATCGATACTCGCGCCTAGAGGACATGGAGGGAAAAGTCGTCCGCACAAGTTAAGGATCAATCCCCGGGGGGCATGCTGATCTAGCTTCCCTCCACTTGTTCATCAACCAACCCGAAGAAGAGCTCCCTAGTACAAATGTCCAAAATCGCGGGGCCCATCCTGACGGAGGACCTGAAACTCAGTATCACCACAACCGCCCTGAAGCAGCATGACATGAGCCTGCAGATGGGAGGGTCACGCGTGAAGAACTTTGTGGCATAATTTTTGAAGAGCACGAACGAGCCAGGCAGCGTGCCACTTTGGCCCCTCGCCCTGTCCATCGTCGCTCGCCATTCACACTTGAGATTCTGGCACATCCAATCCCCATTGGCTTCAAGCTCCCAAAGATTGAGACATACTATGGAACGGGCGACCCGTCAGAGCACGTCAGGCACTTTGCAATCATGATGCAACTATGCAATGCCCCAGATCCACTATTGTATCAGGCATTCCCGGCGACTTTAAAAGGACAAGCTCGCATCTGGTTCCTATCCCTGAAGGAGGGAGAAATTAAGGATTTCGCAGAACTGACTCTGCATTTCACGGACCAGTTCATCGCAGGCCGCCGTATAATCAAAGATCCCTAAACCCTTAAAGATTTCTTCCGTCGTTTCAGCGCAGAGGAACAACGAATCCCTGGGATAAAACCGAAGCTCCTACGAGGGTTTCTCCTGGAGTGCTCCGTCCCGGTGGCTTCCACTCCGCACTAATACGGGAGACTGTATCCATCTATCCCGATCTCGATCGACGGATCTATGCCCAGATCGTCGCTGACGATGCAATTGAAGCACATCAACACCAGTTTGATAGAGGCGTGAAAATGAAAAGGGAGCAAGAGGCTTCATTAGTCCTCAGGAGGAACAATGAATGTCATGGAAATCCACAACCTCGGCAGCACCAGAGAAACACGCCCCTCAATACCTCCAGAACCAACATACTCTATGCAATCAAAGGCAACGAAGCGCTCCGCAAGCCCAGACCCCTCTCTAAAAACATGGGGGACCAGACAAAATATTGTGAGTTCTATCGTGGACAAGGACATAACACAAAAAATTGCTCCAAGCTTAAGGATGAAATCGTGCGTCTCGCCCAACAAGGCCTACTTGGTAAATTTCTATGAGGCTAAGCACCGATTCAGCTAGCAGGAGATCAGCCAACAACTCAACAAAAATCACTAGCGGGAAACCCTTAAGGCAGTCGTCTCAGGAGAAAGCTTCATACCCATCAGCGGGGCTCTACAAGCGCCACTGAAATATTCTGCCAATTTTGTTTCTATAAAAACTTTGTGTAAATTGCCACTACGACTAATAGTTTTTAAAGTTAATCATTTCAGGTCTGTCATCTCATGCGCTATCGAAACTACATAAGGACGTTCATTTGCATGAACAGCACCTGCCTCCGGGCAGCGCGCTAATGAACATCACCTAACTCTGGGCAGCGCGCTAATGAACAGCACCTGCCTCCGGACAGCGCGCTAAAGAACAGCACCTGCCTCCGGGCAGCGCGCTAATGAACATCACCTAACTCTAGGCAGCGCACTAATGAACAGCACCTGCCTCCGGACAGTGCGCTAATGCACAACAACTGCCTCTAGACAACGCACTCACATCAATCTCTCATTGCCACTGATCGAAGGTCAGCCCTTCTCCACCGCGGTAAGGTCCCGACGTCGTAAGGGCCTACCCCTCTTACGTTCATCCACGGTTTTAATGCATACACTCTTCACCGACAAAACTCATCTTCTATTATGTAAAAATCCGCGAGCTCAGACTCGCGCAAACTTATCTTCTATTATGTAAAAAGCCGCGAGCTCAGACTCGCGCAAACTTATCTTTTATTATGTTAAAAGCCGAGAGCTCAGACTCGCGCAAAATTATCTTCTATTATGTAAAAAGCCATGAGCTGAGACTCGCGCAAACTTATCTTCTATTATGTAAAAAGCCGCGAGCTCAGACTAGCGCAAACTTATCTTCTATTATGTTAAAATCCGCGAGCTCAGATTTGCGCAAACTTATCTTCTATTATGTAAAAAACCGCGAGCTCAGACTCCCACAAACTTATCTTTTATTATGTAAAAAGCTGCGAGCTCAAACTCACGCAAACTTATCTTTTATCATGTAAAAAGTCGCGAGCTCAGACTCGCGCAAACTTATCTTCTATCATGTAAAAAGCTGCGAGATCAGACTCGCGCAAACTTATCTTCTATCATGTAAAAAGCCGCGAGCTCAGACTCGCGCAAACTTATCTTCTATTATGTAAAAAGCTGCGAGCTTAGACTCGCGCAAACCAATTTTCTACTATAAAAACCATGTTTTAACACCAACATCTATGTTTAAGTAAAAATATTATGTACTTTCTTCACTGCCACCAGTCACAAACACTTTTTGTCATTAACTGTGAGGTCTTGCCCCTGTGACTCCGCACTGCCGCCGATCAAAGGTCAGCCCATCTCCCCGCAGTAAGGTCCCGACGTCGTAAGGGTCTGCCCCTCTTACGGTCATCCACAGTTTGAATGCATACGCTCTTCATCGCCCATCCTAGGGCATGTCCCCCGATCAGCACTTTAACAATAACCAGAACAACGGAGTCACGAGACGCAAAGGCGCCATCGCAATGCAGTGCATAGAGAGAAGTGCTTAACAGAACAGGAAACGAAAGAAACCGCACACTCATCCTTCAACAGCGATTCTGACCCAAGACTCCATGAAGATGACAATGATCTAATTACCACAAAGAAATCAAAACCTCCAAACTCCTCCACGTAGTAATTCAGACTTCAAAGGTTTGAGGGGCTTATGATGTGCACCCAATAATTTATAGAAACTCACAAAGCACCACCATGAAAATGGAGATAGTGGGGGTCAAATGGGTCAAACCCATGAGGTGGAGTTAGTGGGGGCGGGCCCGTAGTCATGGGGGTGAATAGGTCCGCCGGCGCGTGTTTCGCTCAACCACACCCCCCATCATGGGGGGATCAGTCGAATCGTACCCCCCGTGGGTGCGACCGGGCCAGGAGGTGGGGCCGAGCAGTACCTCCCCGCTTTTTTAGGGGGCAGCCGAGGCCGCACCTCCTCCCTTTGGGGGGCGGCCAGCCGGGGCCGCACCTCTCCTTTTGGGGTACGGTCAGGCCGCACCGCCCTTAGGGTGCGACCGGACAGGGCCGCACTCCCCCCCCTTGGGGTGCGCACGAGCTGCACCCCCTTCGGGAGTGCGACCGCCCGTTTTAGGGGGTGCGACCAAAGCAGTACCCTCGTCCCTTATGGGGCGCAACCAAGGGAGCACCCCCGTTAGTGGGGCGCGTTCTCCCTCCTTTGGCCGCACCTCTCCGACATCGCTCGACTACCTTTTGGGGTCCAAGTTTACGATGCGCTCTGAATGCCTTCACAGTCACCGCGCGCTCAGAATACCTCCGCGCTCACCGCGCGCTCAGAATCCTCCCAAGTTGGTCGCGCGCCCAGAGTGCTATCGTGTTCATCGTACTTTTAGAATGCTCCTGAGTTCGTTGCGCGCTCAAAATGCTCCAGTGTTCACCGCGCGCTCAGAATGCTCCCAGGTTCGTTGCACGCCCATAATGATCCCGTCTTCATCGTGCACTCAGAATGCTCCCTCACGTGCTCAGAACACTCCCGTGTTAGTTGCACGCACAGAACGCACCCGTGTTTGTTGCGCGCTCAGAATGCTCCCAAGCTCGTTGCGCGCTCAGAACGCTTCTCTGCGCGCTCAGAATGTTTCCATGTTCTAAACACGCGCGCAGTTAACATTTCCTAATTTCTCAGATTGCAGGACCCGTTAGTCGTCTTTTTCACCTTCAACGAAGCTGCCCAAACTGCCTAAACTGCCTGAACTTTCCAAAGGGCGAGACAGTCATTTATGAAAAATGGTGATCTGTGTGCTCTGAATCGGCAAACGTGATTCACTCGTCAGGTGGTTACGTTGGTTACAACGGCGAAATTAGCAGACTATCCCTGCCCAAGGCTATAAAAGGAGACCAGAGCCTTCATTTCAGGACACCTTGCTTTCGGCACCCGAGAGAGCTCTGCGAAGATTTCCTCTGAGCTTTCCTTCGGTGCTTGAAGATCCCCTTCGTGGACTTGGAAATTTCCTTTCCCCGAGAGGCGACTTAGTATTCTCACTTTTGTTCTTACCAGCATTCACACTTTTGTTCTCACTGTTGTTCTCAGAAGAAGAAATACTTAGCTTTCCGGAGGTGGCCTGTCACCCTCGGAGTTCTCTCTTTCTCCCCACTACTGTAACGAGCGATGGCCTGTCGCACTCGGATTCTGAGTCTCTAATTGTTACCCCCCAGAAGATAGTGGAAGTTGGCCGGCACAGCTCCGGCTGTGTGTTTTTCACATTTAAAACACTTGTGTTACTTACTATCTCACTCATCGACTGTTTGCGCGCTCGGTTCGTTTACGAGCTAAGGTGGTTTAATTCGACCGGTATACCAGAGCACCCGAGCGATCCCCAACAATAAGTTTGCGCGAGTCTGAGCTCGCAGCTTTTTTCATAATAGAAGATAAGTTTGCGCGAGTCTGAGCTTGCGGCTTTTTTACATAATATAAGATAAGTTTGCGCGAGTCTGAGTTTGCGGCTTTTGACATAATGGTCGACAAATTTTGTGCATGTCTAAGCTCGCGACTTTTTTTCGTAATAGAAGACAAGTTTGCGTGAGTCTGAACTCGCGACTTTTTACATAATAGTAGATAAGTTCGCGCGAGTCTGAGTTCGCGGCTAGGAAATTTAAATTACTGATAAAAGCGGCGCAGGTTCTGAGTGTTCCAGGTGTGTGGCAAGGTCTTTTCTTCTTCTATTCTCAGCTTGTACGTCCTGGGCTTTACGACTATAGTGACAACGTACGGTTCTTCCCAAGTTGGTGAGAGTTTGCTTCTTGCGGGCCTTTTCCGCCTGCCTCGATGCTGCGTAGGACAAGTATCCCACGTTGATCGGCCTAGGCTTCACCCTTCGATCTTAAAGTCGGGCCACACGCCTTTGGTAGTGAGCCATGCGTTGGGCAGCCGTATCCCTAACTCCTGTAATCAAGTTTAGGTTTTCTCAGAGCAGCTCATCGTTCTTTTCGGGATAGAAGGTCTTTGCGCGATTATTGGGAATCCCGATGTCGACGGGGATGATCGCATCTATGACGTAACAGAGATTGTACGGGGTTTCCCCTGTGGGAGTCCTTTTGGTGGTGCAGTATGCCCATAGAACGTTTGGGAGCGCATCGACCCACTGCCCCCCTTCCTCCTGCAGGCGGGTCTTGAGTCCCATGAGGATGGTGCGATTCATTACTTCAAATTGGCCGTTTGTTTGTGGGTGAGCTACGACCGTATGACGAAGATTAATCTTCAGGTCTTTGCATATCTTGGTGAACGACTTTCTCATAAACTGAGTGCCATTGTCGGGGATGATTATTGCTGGGATTCCAAAGTGGCAGACGATGTTCTTCAACACAAACTGTTTGACATTCTCCTCAGTAATTTTGGCGAGGGGTTCAGCTTCTACCAACTTTGTGAAATAATCGATAGCCATGGTGATAAACTTTCTCTGTCTGGAGGCCATATGGAGAGGACCGAAGAGATCGATCCCCCACTGAGCAAACAACCAGATGCCTTGGAGTGATGTAAGCGCAATTCGGGGTTGATGAGTGATGTTTGCATGGAGCTGGCAGCATTTGCACTGTTGAACGAATTCAACGACGTCCTTCTTCATTGTTGGCCAATTGAAACCCTAGCGAAGGATATTTTGGACCAGAGCTCTTGTGCCCAGATGCTCTCCACATATCCCGCCATGGACTTCCATTAAGTTGTACTCTGCCTCTGCTGTCGGAAGGCACTTTAGGTAGGGCCCAGAAAAAGCCCGCTTGTAAAGCTCCCCTTCGATGATAACATATGAGGCGGCTCGCATTCGCAACCGTCGTGCTTCCAAACGGTCATCGGGCAGGTCTCCGTGCTCAATGTAGGCCTGGATGAGTGTCATCCAGGATGACCCTTCTTCGCTAATTTTTGCGATCTCCCATGCTCCGTGAATGCTAGGAGTCATGATGTCTTCGATTCGACACCTCCGGGATTGATAATTAGATGGAGAGGTTGCGAGCTTGGAGAGTGCATCTGCTATGGAGTTTTGCTCACTGGGGATGTGTAAAATCTGGTGCGATGGTATTTTTTGTAGGAGGGACTTCACAAATATGAGATATTGTGCCATTTGGTCATTCTTTGCCTCGTATTTCCCCTCAACTTGCGAGGCCACCAGCTGTGAATCAGTGTAGATTGCCAGGTTTTCTGCTTTGCAGTCAACGACGAGTCGTAGGACGACGATCATGGGCTCATATTCAGCAATGTTGTTGGTTGTCGGGAACCTCAACCTGAGGCTGTACTACAAAGTGATGCCATATGGGCTGATTAATAGCTGTTGGGTATTGTAGCCACAATAACCTTGATTTGAAGAAGTGTCATTTGAACTAAGATGAATTGATATTGTATTTGATATTGCTTCCTAGTTGTATGCTTGTAGGATTCTCATTGCTAAGTACAAACAAGGGTCAGGTTTCAGCGAGTCATAAACACAGGCCTATGCAATGTAATCCTTCATTGTGTAAACCAAAGTGTTGACTCATATGAAATCTCTCTCTTGGAATGTACTTCACATTCAAGAGCTAAGGAAAAGCTAAATGTCAAAGATTGCTGAAATTAGGATTGGAAGAAATTCATCTAAGTGTTTTCGTAAAAACACATATTTAACATCATCTGACGAATTCGTCGAGGAAGATCATTCGTTCGACGAATTCGTCGAAGAAGGAACATTCCTTTCGACGAAATGAATAAGTTCTACAACTTCCCGTTCTATCCTATTCAAGTTTTTGATCTAAGTAGTTTCGTCGAAGAAATTGGTCCTATCGACGAATTCGTCAGATCAAATATTTTTGCTTGATTCGTCGAATCAATGGGCTCTTTCGACGAATGATGACAGAGCGGGATTTTCGTCTGTCTGTCTGTTTAGGGCTTTCTTCTTGTGTTCATTTCTCCTTAAGTGAAGCTTATAGCCGCTGAAGGAAAGTCTATAAATACCTAAGAGATATTTCTCTCTAACCCTAATCGTGCAAATCAGAACGTAATCAAAAATTCGTGTCGACCCGCACTCTCGTTCTCGAAAAAAGACGATCTATTGCCGCCGACCTCCTGGGTGTTCGATTCTACTGGAAGTCTACATTCAACAAGATCTCTGTGCGTGGATTCATTCAATACTCCTTCAGATCTTGTTGGGTGATTAAGTATTCAGATTAAAAGCTTTCAGAATCAATGTTCTTCTCTTCCTGTCTCAAGTTCTTAAGTTCATTTCACAAGGAAGAAGAAGACCTATCAGTTCAGATCTGAAGAAATAGAATCTATAGGAGATTCTAGAAGATTGGATTATATAATCCAATGTATTTGTAATATCCCTTACTTAATCTTGTAGGAAGTTTATCTTCCAAGTTCTTGTAGATCCTAGGTTAAAGGATCGAGATTGTAGGAGATCGTGCTCTCCGAGTTTGTAGGAGACGCTGTCTCCGAGCTTGTAGGAGTTGTATGCTTTGGTGTAAGATTATTTATAATCTGAGATTAGTGAAGTAGCCTAGTCTAAGCGGAAGTGCTAGATAGGTGAGGTGGTAAAGAGGACGTGCCCATTCCGGGGAACCACTATAAATCCTTGTGTCTGTGGCTGATCTGTTTTGTGTGCTTTTGTTTAAGTTTTTAATTCCGCATAGAAGGCATATAACTCACCTATTCACCCCCCTCTATGTGATTTAGGTAGCAACTAGATAATTTCAATAGCAATCCTGATCCGACTCCTTCGGCCGCGGAAGCCCCGTCAACATAGAGAGTCCAACGAGCGGCGGAGATATCTTTAACAGGAGCGGCCTCCAGAGGTTTGAGTATTTTCTACGATGAAATCGACGAGTGCTTAGGATTTGATGTCTAGCCGTGGCAAGAATTGGATGTCGAACTTGCCCAGCTCGACTGCCCACTTTACTAATCTCCCAGATACTTTCGGCTTCTGGAGAATGGCTCGCAATGGTAACTGAGTTAACACTTTTATCGTATAAGCCTGGAAGTAGGGCCGAAGGTTTCTTGCCGAAGAGACTAGGGCAAAGACCGTCTTATCAGCCGTTGGGTATCTGGCTTTGACGTCGGTGGGGACTTTACTGAGGTAGTAAACGGGTCGTTGGACTCCTCCTTCGTCTTTTACTAGCACCGAGCTGACGGTCGTGGGGGATATTGCTAGGTAAAAGAACAAGACTTCTCCGGGTATATGCTTGGATAAAAGTGGGGGGCGAAGCCAGGTACTGTTTGAGGTGCTCGAAAGTCATCTGACATTCGTCCGTCCACTGGAACCCAGAGTGACGTGCCCCACAGAGGATTTTTGAAGAAGGGGAGATATTTATCACCCTTCCGTGCCAGAAATCGCGATAGAGCGGCAATCCTTCCGTTCAAGCGCTGCACCTCCTTGATGGAACGGGGTGGCGACATGCATGCCACTGCCTTGATCTTTTCCGGGTTTGCCTCTATCCCTCGATGGGTTACCATGAAACCCAGGAACTTTCCTGCCACTACACAAAATGCACACTTGCTGGGTTTGAGCCGCATTTGGGAACGACGAAGGAGCTGAAAGCACCCTTCCAGATCTTCTAAGTGGTCACGACTGCGGATGCTCTTTATCATCATGTCGTCTACGGAAACCTCCATTGTGCCTCCGATGAGTCTTTGAATACTTTGTTCATTATCCTCTGGTAGGTTGCCCCGACGTTCTTAAGGCCGAAAGGCGTGACTTTGTAACAGTAAACTCCTTTGTTTGTTCGGAATGCGGTGTGCTCCTCATCTTCCGGGTTCATCTTGGTTTGGTTGTAGCCTGTGTATGCGTCCATGAAGCTGAGGAGCTCATGTCCGGCTGTTGCGTCGACCAGTTGATCTATTCATGGAAGGGGGAAACTATCCTCTGGGCACGCCTGATTCAGATTACTGTAGTCGACACACATCCGCCACTTCCCTTAGGCCTTCTTTACCATGACCACATTGGCTAACCATGCAGGGTATTTTGCTTCGCGGATGAACCATGCTTCCAGGAGCTTCTTTACCTCCTCTTCGATCACCTTGAGCCGCTTCGGGGCTAAGTTCCGTTTATTTTGGATTACTGGCCTACAAGCCGGGTTAATATTCAGGGAGTGAAAGATGACCTGAGGATCTACCCCCAAACATATCTTCCGGGCTCCATGCAAAGATATCTTCATTAGCGTGGAGGAAGAGGGCAGATTCCTCTCGCTCTTCTTTGGACATAAGGGACCCGACCTGAACTGTCCGGGTCGGATCCTGCTGGGAGAGTGACACTTCTATGAGCCCTTCGACGGGCGATCCGCGCTGTAGAGTGGCTTCGTCCCATAAGTCGAAGTTGTCGATATTGAGGGCTGTTGCTTCCATTGGTCATGCCTGCTTTAGGAAACACGTCCATGCCCTTCTTGGTTTCCTCTTACGACCCATATCCCTAAGGAGGTCAGGAACTTCATAGCTAAGTGCGGAATAGATGGGATTGCTCCAAAAATGTATTGGAGCGGTCTTCCAAAGATGGCATTGTAGGCGGAGGTGGACTCCACCACCACGAACTGGATGTTGTGCGTCGTTTGCTTCGGGAATTCTCCCAACTTGACGGGAAGGGTGATAATGCCCAGAACTAGAACAGGTCGGTTGTCGATGCCATTGACGCGTTCGGCCGTGAGGCTGAGCTGATCCTTTGTGAGTTTCATGCTTTGTAGTGTGGACAGGAACATGACATCGACCGAGCCCCCGTTGTCGACCAATATCCTTCTAACGTTGAAGCATGGATCCCCAATTCCCGCGCTGATCACGAGTGGGTCCTGATGTGGAAGTCGTAGCCCTTGCAGATCCCCTTCTCTGAAGGTGATTGTAATGTCCTGCTTGAGCTTCTTATCTTCGTGATCCCTCAGGGGTTTGGCAATCGAGAGGATTTGCGCTGCTAGGGTGGGAGGTACGGCGATTGTCTCGACTTCTCCCACCATCGGCCTTCCCCCTGCCGCACCTCAGGGAGCGGGAGGCTGTTCTCTCATTTCCCTATGTGGCTGAGGCTGGTTGGAGACCTGGCCCTGTAGAAATCGTCCCAGGAGTCCCTGGCGGACGAGACACTCGATTTCGTCTTTTAGTCTAGTACATTATTCGGTGGTATGCCCCGTTCCTCAATGGAACTTACAATATCTTGACTCATTCCTCAAATTTGGGGCGGGCACCCTTGGCATGCGGAGCTCTGGGTCGTTCTGAATGGAGTAGAGCACATTTGTCCTGGTGATGTTTAATGAGGTGTAGACCCTAGGAGGTCGCAAATCTAAATCTCTTCGGGGGTCGCGATGACATTCGTTGGCTCGGTGCTCCTCGCCGCGTCGCTCTTCTTGTCCTCTGGGGGCCTCCTCAGACACTCTTTTTCTCTTTTGGCCGCCTTCGAACTGCTGGCGGTGTGCTTCGATGGCCTCGTCGGTCATTATCTGAGCTTCTACTCGGTGAACGAGATCGGGATAACTTGGCACCATTTCCCTCATTAGAGCTGAGTAAAAGCCACTTGGACGGAGGCCTCAAAGTAAAACTCCCCGTAAGAGATCGGGATCGACTCCCAGAATTTGTCGGGCGTCGGTGGAGAAGCATCGGAAAAAGTCCTTAAGGTTCGCTCCATCGTTTTGGCGGATTCCTGAGAGATGGGAGGGCTCTCGGACGATCCTGCGATTGACAATGAACTAGTCCACAAACTACTGCGCCATTTCTGTGAAGCTGCTGATGGTCCCGTCTCGCAGAGAGTGGAACCACGTGCGCGCTTGTCCTTTCAAAGTTGCCGGGAACACCTGGCAGAGGAGCTGGTCGGTGGCATTGTAAATTCTCATGATGGTAGTGAAGTGATTGACGTGTTCCAAGGGATCGTCCATCCCATCAAATGTTTCGATGTTGGGAAGCTTGAAACCATTCGGAACTGGATGGACCAAGACCAGAGGCGATAGTGGGGAGCGGTGGTGTACGGGACGGCGGGTGAGAGCTGCACGTCGCCCTGCCTGACCGTACTTTTCTGCTATCATATCGCGTATTTCTTCTCGAGTGGTTCTTCCTATGACTGGCCCAGGGCCGGCTCTTCCCTGGCGTTGGTGATGATGATCAGCTTACGTTCCTCTGGTCGGTCGAGCAGGATGGCTGGAGCTTGCGGCATCAGAGAGCTCTTCCGAGACGTCTTCCTCCTGAGCTTCCTCCACATTCGGAGCATGATTTGGAGTCGGGGGAGGCGGATTGTTCAACGTTGGAGGTTGAATGAGAGCTCGAGGAACTCCCAGATTTCTCACGAGAGTAAGCATCTCGGGTTATCGTTCCTCCATTTGTAGCATGCGCCCTACAAGTGCTACTGCAGGCGCAAGCACTGCCTCTTCTACGAGAGGTACATTGATAAGTGAATGAGAGGGAGCTGGATCGACGCGTCCCTCCTGGATTGATCCTTCGGTAGTACGAGCACTTCTTCTTTCCATCACAATTGATGACAAATACTACCTCCAGTGAGTCTTTGCAGAGCTTCGGGAATCCTCGTTCCCACAGACGGCACCAAACTGTTGCGGATCGCTCTGGTGCTCTGGTAGACCGGTCGAATTGAACCACAATAGCTCGGAAGAAAACCGAGCGCGTGAACAGTCAATGAGTGAGTTAGTAAGTGACACGAAGGTTTTTAACATGGAAAACCCGGAAAAGGGTGAAAAACCACGCGACTGGAGCTGTTCCGGCAAACTTCCACTATCTTCTAGGGGTTATAATTAGAGGCGTAGAATCCAAGTGCGACAGACCTCCACTCATTACAGTAGTGGAGAGAAAGAGAGAACTCCAAGGGTGACAGACCACCTCTCGGGAAGCTAAGTATTTCTTCTTCTGAGAACAACCGTGAGAACAAAAGTGAGAATGCTGGCGAGAACAAAAGTTAGAATGCTAGTGAGAACAAAAGTGAGAATACCGATGAGAACAAAAGTGAGAATGCTGAGTCGCCTTTCGGGGAATGGAAATCTCCAAGTCCATGAAGGTGATATTCAATCACCGAAGGAAAGCTCAGAGGAAATCTCCGCTGAGCTCTCTCGGGTGCCGAAAGCAAGGTGTCCTGAAATGAAGGCTCTGGGCTCCTTTTATAGCCTTGGGCAAGGGTAGCCTGGTAATTTTGTCGTTGTAACCACCGTAACCACCTGACAGGCGAATCATGTTTGTCGATTCGGAGCACACGGATCACCATTTTTGATAAATGACCGTCTCGCCCTTCGGGCAGTTTGGGCAGTTCGGGCAGCTCCGTTGAAGGTGAAAAGGCGACGAACGGTTCCTGCAATCTGAGAAATTAGGAAATGTTAACTGCGCGCGCGTTCAGAATGTGGAAACGTTCTGAGTGCATTCAGAATGTGGAAACGTTCTGAGCGTGCGGGGAAGCGTTCTGAGCGCGCAACGAACAGGGAAGCGTTCTGAGCGCGCAACGAATAAGAGAGCGCTCTGGGCGCGCGATGAACTTGGAAAAATGAGAAGTCGCGGACCCTAGGGGAAGTCGGGCTCTGGCCGCACCCCGGTACTGGGGTGGGGGGGGGGGGGGGGGCTCAGCTTGGCCGAACCCCCATGGGGTGCGGTTTGGCCGCACCCCCATGGGGGTGTGGTTTGGCTGCACCCCAGAGCGGGTGCGATTAGGTTGCATCCCCACTGTGGGTGGTGCGGCTAGCCACACTCCGCTAGTGGGGTGCGAGCTAACCGCACCCCAGTAGTGGGGCACGGTCATGATGGCGTACGGCGCCGGTGGAGCGTAAATTGCGCGGCGGATTCCTCCACTCCCATGATCATGGGTTGGACTCTTGACTCCACTTATTCCACTTCTCTTTAGCGGAGCTTCTTTAAACGCACCCCATGAGCTCTTATAACTTCGTAGATGTGTATTATATTTATGGGTCACATCAATAGTAACAATAACATGTTTCATGTTGCTTATGCTTATGCTTTGAAGGAAAACATCAGGACTTGGGCATGATTAATTAGTTTCCTTATGGAAGACTTGTGTATGGAGAACAATCATATGTGGACAATCATTTCAGATAAACAAAAAGGGTTGATAAACGTTGTTGAAGAGTTATTGCCTAATGCCAAGCACAGATTTTGTGTAAGGCATATGTATAACAACTTCAAGCAAAATTTTAAAGGCTTACGATTAAAGGAGTTGTTATGGAGAGCTGCGTCTGCGACAAGGGTTGTTGATTTTAATGCTGAAATGGAGAAGCTGAAGGCATGTGATAAGAGGGATTATGTTTGGGTAAAGGAAAGACACGGAAGACATTGGGCAAAGTCTCATTTTAATGTTTGGCCTAAGTGTGATATGTTAACTAATTTTTGTGAAAGTTTTAACAATGTAATCTTAAAGGCTAGAGATAAGCCTATTATCATAATGTTGGAGACAATAAGGGTAATTCTAATGAAAAAGCTCCATACTAAACGAGATAAAGTGCTCAAAATTAGTGGAGAGGTGTGCCCTTCCATACAAAATTTTTTGGAAAACAACAAGTGAGATGCACACGACTATATTTCAGTATGGAATGATCAAGACAAATTCGAAGTTCAAGGGTGGAATGGAGATAAATGGACGGTGAATTTGATCGACTTTGAAAAGTTGTAGTTGTATGCGGTGGGATCTCACAAATATTCCTTGTGTGCATGCAACATTGTGTCTCTTTTATCGTTGGAAAAATGTTGAGGATTACGTCGAACATTGGTAGAAAAGAGATGTTCATGAGGGCTTACACGTACTTATTAAATCCTATAAATTCAAGAAAAGAGCGGCTCTTAGACAATTTGAATCCCATCGTTCCTTGGACTAACATACGTAAGAAGCCTGAATGGCCGTCACAACATGGTAGAGGAAAAGTAGTTGAAAAATTAGAGGCAGAAAAACATAGAATTAAGAGACACGGTATAAAGTACACATGATCCAACTTTGGAACATGAGGGCATAATAAATCAGGTTGTCCGGAAACATCCTAAGCAACAATGCCTTCAACGTCTACAAGAAAATCAAAAATTCCAGTAAGCATTGTTTTCTTTTATATTTGTTTTGCAATTTCTCTTTCAATTCCAGTGCTAATATATAAATTGCATTGAAATGTAGGTGCATAGGAACACAAGAAGTGTGAATCTTCCATCAAAGCTTATCTACCAATTTGGAGTTCGTGGGAAGATGATCGTGAATTTTATTTTGACTATCTTAGTTGTGTTGTTACATTGTGTTGTTGGGAACTTTTTTGGGTAATCAATTTGTATGAGAATTTTGTAAGAGACATATGCTTGAACCAAGTTTGTAATGTCTGAATTTTGTAAGAGGCATATGCTTGAGCCAAGTTTGTAATGTCTGAATTTTGTAAGAGACATATGCTTAAGCCAATTTTATATTAATTTTATTGCAATTCTATTTTATAATGGAGACACTTCTATTTGAAGCCGAGATATCTTCTGCCTTGGAGATACTTTATTAATTGAGACACTTCTATTTTAACACTTCTATTTTATCATCCATTGATGTTAATTGGGGGATGCTTTATTAATAAGGGCTGGAATTGGAGTTTTATAAGGGCTGAAATAGGAGTTTTATATATAAGGGCTGTAATATGAATTTTATCTCGTTGAGTGGGATGAGAGTTTTATCTCGTTGTAATGGGAGTTTTATAAGGGCTGTAATGTAGTGGAATGGGAGTTTTATCTCGTTGAGGTATGTTGGGTGGTAATGTGGAGAGGTATGTTGGGCGTGAACTAGGTTGCAGATAGAAGGAATGGGTGTGAACTGGGCTGCATATAGAAGGAATGGACGTGAACTGGGCTGCGGATAAAACGAATGGGCGTGAACTAGGCTGCGGATAAAAGGAATGAGAGATTTATTAAAGACTAGACCGAAATACCATGTTTTATAAGCCTAGGGTGCAAAGTGCAAGGCTAATGCTAATTGGAGGGGGCATTGTGCCAATCTTAATAATTTGGGGGTGCATTGTGCCAAAACCCCACATTTGTCGGGTGCATTGTGCCAAAAGCTCGTTTGGAGTTGGCCAATCTGAGCTCGGCCTCAGGACACTCTTCGCATATAGTTGGGCTATTAACTCCCCTCAAGTTTTACATCATTGTTAATAATCTCCTTAGAGTATCTCCAACCAATCGGCATTTGAGGCTTCAAATATGGAGGTGGTCTCTCTCCTCCTCTAAATTTAGAGGAGTGAGAGAGAAAATGGAGAGCTCCATTTTATTTTAAATATTTTTATATTTTAAATGCTTAAAATATTTTTTTTTAACAAACTCCTCTATTAATTTTTAACTTACGTAATCGTTAATATACTTTTCCAATTATAATATATAATATATCAATAAAATCGTCTTATCGAGACATACAAAACAAGACTAATATTAAATACCTTTTAATTATTATTTATCATAAATTTCCTTTAAAAAAAATTTCATAATAAAAATTATTTATTTCGTTAAACATAAAAAATAAGAGTTTTAAATGTACATTTTAATACTATAAAGATTTCACATATTTTATTAAATACGAAAGTTCAAATATATTTGAAGTTTTTCTTCATAACATATAGTCTTCACAACATAATTTTACTTTATATCTTCACTACATATAAAAGAAGTCATGTGTCAACATTTGTCTTAATTTTTGGCTGAATTCATTGTTGTGAGCGAAGTGGAAGATAATTTTTTTTTTCTTTGGCCCCAGTGTGACAGTACATTTATTGTTCGTTATTCTCGTAATTTTATTTGTCTCTCCGAATACAAAACTTTTAATTAAACACCATTTTAAATTTTTTTCCTTTTGAGTCATATTTCATATAATGTATTAAAATTGTGTTTTAATTAGAAAGAAATAAATTTTAATAAAAGAAATAATTTTTATTATTTAAAAAACTAAATTTTAGAAGGTTTTACTCAAAAATATTTTTATCCTTAATTATAGTTGATACTAGCTGTATTTAAAAATTTAATCTAGACATTATATTAAAAATTTCTATTCCAAGTATTTTAATTAGAAATTTCATTTTACTCCTTAATTAACTTAAAACTTAATTTTTATGATGATTTAGAATAATTATGGTGGAAAAATAAAGTTAAGGGGGATTATCCACTTATTTCTAAAGTCTGAGGGGTTATTGACTTAAGTGTAAAACTTAAGAGGGGTTATCAACAATTTAGTCTAAAAAGTATTTTCAATTAATTTGAAGCAATGAAACTGTGATCCGTTAGGCTTATTGCATGTCATTGATGTTTATCATTCAATTAATAGCTCATTGGGGCATATGCAATCGGAAATGAAATGACTATTTTGCCCCTAATAATGCCATGTCTCATCACTGCATTTGGAGAGGTCAATTTTGGTCATTTATGATGAAACAAATTTTACCTGTGTGGATCACATACGGTCGAAGTTGGATAATAGATTAAGCGCAATCAATGTGTGTGGGTGACCTATGCATTAAGAAATGTCATGAACAAAATTATTTAATTATTTTGTATTCGTGTAATCAAACAAATTAATCGATCATTAAGATTTATGTGAAAACAATTAATAGGATATGAAAGGAAAATGAATACGTGAACTGAAATGCGGAAAATTTAAAATGTTTGTTATTCTTTAATTTGTTTTCATGTCGTGCAATCACAGACATCCTTAATAACGTGCATATGTTTTCTGGATGAATTCGGAGGCCCTTGTTGATGGAGATAAATTAGGCTTCGTTTGGGAGGACTTATTTTCACCGGTCAAGCGGTTACGACCGCATGAACCAGAGCTTAATTAAGGTCCCATTCATGCGGTCATAATCGCTTGACCGGTGAAAAAAAGTTCCCCCAAACAGAGCCTAAATCTAATCGAAACAAAAACTCTCTTTTAGGTGAATGAATGTGCTCTCGACTTAGTGACATTCCTAAGCCATGCAAGAATGAAACCTCACAAGTCAAGTTAAATATGAAACTTCGGTAGGTACATTTCAATCAACATGTGAGAGTCTATCACATCAAGATATACTTTATAATTCTTTTAAGTTTAAGTGTCATTATCCTCAGTCAACACCAGTCCGCTCCAACACTAAGACTCTCGGTAGACACTCAGCGGGATGGACGATTACTAGTTTAGCAGTGGTGCTTTTCCCCTTCTCGGAAAGGATATAAGTGGTTACCTGGCAAATGTCCGCGCGCTCTTCTGCCAGCCCAAATCCTGCGACCGCGGCCGGTGCCCTCCATGCCGATCCTAGAAGTCCCGGGCGGACACTCAACAGAGACCGTGTGCTCTCACCAGAGGGATGTGCACTCTCCTCAGCGAAGATATGTGCATTTATTCATCAAGCGTGCACGCACTCCTCCAGGCAGTTCAGCAGTTTCTCAGAAAGGTCACGACAGATACTTTTTAGAGTTCGCCTGACCCCTTCCTCTCGGCAAGCAGTAGTGAGTGCGGCTACGACCTGTCATATCCGCGCACCTTCCTTTTTCTCCCACTACCCAACCTCTCGTGTATCTCGGGTAGTTGAGCATTTAATGAGACATTAAATGCTCCCAACCGTCTGAGCAGCCTACCCTCATGTATAAACAAAGGGTCAGGGGTGCTTGAAAGGGACACGGAACTTGGGTAAGAATCTACCCAGTAGTAGGGGCAGTTAAAAGATCCAAGTGTACGTCTGTTGCCTACTATTCGCTCTTATTCGCCCCTTGTAGTAGCTTGTAATAACGAATTTTGTGGAAAAATACTGTCTGCACCAAGTGGTATTAGCTGCTGCGGGTAAACTGGTGTCCGCCGCTGCTAGCGCCGACCTCTTTTCTATGCGCTGTTCACTCGACTCTCAAGGGCTAGTAATTGATCGCTTGCGGTTCTCCATGTAAGACCCACCCTCAAAATTAGCGGTCCGACTGGGGGATCTTATCGCACACCACCTTTACTGCACGACGCTGAAGCGACTACGAAGGGTGAAGGCACATCCTTCTCCTACCCTCTCCTTGAATACTCCATTGTCACACATCGAGTGTGATGTCAAGCGAATATCACTACACACCAACAGAGTAGGGAAGCAGTTTTTTAGCGAAAGGCACCGTTAACGAGTGCACCTCATAATAATCAGCGGTAGACATAGATATATTAGCGGAAGACTATCATAGAATCATAATGCTCAAGATATGTATGTGTAGAATCAACTTCTATGTTGCATTATACCATATCAGTCAAGGTTCTATAATTACCATGAGATATGTAAGAAGGAGAATGCGGTCATGTTAAGTTATACCTGATGTAGCCTGCACAATGACTTTCTCAGTTCTTTGTACGATATCACTCACCCGCACCTGTCTCCTACGCTTGAAACAAATATTATTACCATGAATAGAATCACATCCAGATTGGTAACAAGTACAGTAAAATATCTGCAAGGGAATTGATATCCTGACTCATTTGGGTTGTGGCAGTCTTTTCGCAACCACCGCCTACGTACTTCATATCATCATGCATACATTCTCATACTCATGTAGTTCTATTAGTTTCGTATGGGTTATATTCCCAGACCATCCTTCATGTGGGTTACCTCAGATTATAACTCGTCAGCCATCCGATTTTCTCCCAAAGAAACAATTTCTCGAAGGCACATTAAATTCCCGTAGGAATTATTCTCGATGCACATTATATTTTTATAATAATATTTCTCGGTGGCATAATATATATTCAGTAGGAATAATTCTCGAAGGCACAATATATTCCCGTATGAATAATTCTCGAAGACACAATGTATTTCTTTAAGAATAATTCTCGAAATATATTCCTGTAGGAATAATTCTCGAAGGCACAATATATTCCCTTAGGAATAATTTTCGAAGACACAATATATTCCCTTAGGAATAATTCTCGAAGTCACATTTATTTTCATAAGAGGAGAGAAGAGAAACTCTTTTAAGCTTAACAATAACTCCATCCGAGAGTTTATAGAGGGAGAGGAGAGAAACTCTTAAGTTTAGCAATAATTTCATTCGAGTGTTTATAGAGGGAGAGGAGAGAGACTCTTTATATGCTCATAATATCTCCATCCGAGCAGGTATAATTATTTTAATCAGGTTTTCGTCGATCTTTTGGATTGCTTGGCATTCAAACCCAAGCCATCCACATGAGGCTCATGTATTTCTCATTGAGCCATATTATAGTTACAGAAAATAGAGAAGGAGAGTTTCCAACACCAAGAATATTTTAATCAGGCCTCCGTCGATCTTTTGGATTGTTTGGCATTCAAACTCAAGCCATCCACATAAGGCATTTGTTCTTGAAGGTGTTAGATACTTTTCAAAGCACATTTATCAAAATACTGCTAAATTTTGTTAATTTATGTTTCGAGAAATGAGCATCAGTAAGGACATATAAACAAGGAATCTATTACTATAAGAATATTTATTTCATAAGGCACTATTCAGTGAGAAATGATGTTTGCTTGTTGGTCTTGTTGTCGGCTAGTATCATGTATGTCTTTTACACCATAGAAGGATATCATTTAATAAAGCATCTTTGATAGTAGAATATAAGTGTCTATATCATCATATTAGGAACTCACCCATAGATCAGTTAGCTTAGCATGGAGGAAAGGAAAAAAACTAACACCATTGAAATACAACTTAAAGGATGTTCAACCTATTTCTCTTAGTAACATTCCTCTATGAATTTAAAACTGCAGTAGATGAGGAATAAGTAGAAGAGAGGAGTCAAATAATGTTGGTCAACCTATAATAGATTCTATATGTATATTCCTAAGTATTAGTACAACTCCATCTCATAAACATATAATATAAAGCCCTTGATTTCTATCCAACTTTTCTCCTTTTAAGATTAGCCTATAGAAATCACCCAATCTCAAATAAATTACCCACGACACATTTGGCCCAAGAGCCATGGATCAATAATAGTAGTCATCATAAGATTTCCCTATTCTTTAAGCAGCCTGCCACAACACCCATACCCATCTTTATAAAGAAGAAAGAGAGGAAAAATGTCATACTTATAAATTTCAGCATTCACATCTTTTCATTTACTAAACCTGAAATTTCCCTCAACCATTCCAACTAACAACTCACTGCCTAGACCAGATTAGAAAAGATATAGAGTTAATATGAAATGGTTGAGACGACCATAATTGCTCGAGAAACATTGGAGCGAGCCTAGATGATTTCCACATCCATCCTAAATAATATGTAGGCTAGAGCTTTGCCATCTTTGGCCCCAGAACAAAGGAGGGGCACCACGCAGGGCCCCTCTGAGAGAAATAGAGAGAGGGAGGAAGAGAGCCATGTATTTTCAAGGCACATTACCTAAGTGTCACAATTTCGTTCGTCAAGATGAGAGCAGACGTATTTTTTTTTGTTAAAGTGAATCCTCCTAACATGGCACATGTTTTCCAAAGAAGCCCAACATTTTTGATAAAGCCATTCTTAGCAAGTTTCAATTTCTTAGGACAACTCCAAAGCCCCCCATAGAATCTAAATATGTCAAAGGTTTTCAGCAGTTAAACATAATTTTATAACATATTATCAAATAAAAGCATTTTCAATGAGTACTCCCACCTTTTTATAGCATACTATATGAAGCAGAGGAAAGTGATCAGGGGAAAGAAGATGAGAATGAAAAGGCAGAGAAGGAATTCTCATCCTCCAACAAAAGTAAGCAACCTGCTTCATATACCCAACCATCTCTATATCCTCTTAAATCTAAGAAGTGATGCTTAGACCAAATAAAGCATAATAGTTCCAGTGAGCCCAAATAAATCAAACCTTATCCTGTAGAAGAATAACAAGAAGATGAAGAAGTTAACGAGGTACAAATGCATGAATTATCTAGGTCATAATCAAGGTATTGTCATTTTAAGGCCACTGGATAAGGACGAACCCTCTTCATTAATTCATAGCATCCAAGCCCCAAGTTTTCATTCATTTGTGGTCATCATTCTCAATGGCTTTATAAAATACATGCATGGTGAAGAATGTAATAAAGAGAGAGAGTGAACTTCCAATTGATCTTTTCCCTTCCAAATCTCTCCCCCATCTCCTATGAAGAAGAAAAGAAGATGGAGAGAGGGAGATGACGGAGAGAAAGAATATTTCCAAATCCATTAATGAAAATCTCCTTCCTTGGCATAATAATAAACACACCCAAGTAACATCTAACCTACTCATAATTAATTATATTATTATATGTCAAGCTCATAAATAATTATGTTTGCCACCCTCTCCTCCAGTTTAGAACATGATAGAAAGGGGGGGAGGAGAGGGAGAGTGGTAGAAAATCATCTATAACAAATTGATTTCATAGAAGGAGCTCCCCAGGGGAAATTCAACTAGAAACCAACGAAATAACCCCGTCCATAACATAAAACATATGAGGTTGAAATACCAAGGAACCCAGAGTAGTGGTATTCATAGTAGAGTATCTGCATTCATGTAAATCATCCTAAACATCATATAATAAGAATCTTTTACATGAAGACAGTTGGATATAAGTGTAACGCCCCGGGTTTTTCTTATAATTATTTTAATAAAACGTATGGAATTAAAGATGATTATTTGAAAGCGAGATATTAATTTAGGGCTTCGATGCGAAAGGGCGTTACCGTTGCGGGAGCGTCGACGTCATCCGACGTTTTGTCTCTAGGAAGAGGCTAGTGTGCAGGTATAAATATATACGTGCATATATATATATATATATACACCTGCACGTGTTTATGGGTTCTTGTATAGGTTTATTTAGGTGTTTCATACAAAATTTCTTGATATATGCGTGTATAACAGCTATGTTATATATATATATATAAAATAAAGTTATATTATATATATATATATACAAAACCAAATTTATCCCTCAAGCATTATCCTCTTTTCTCCCCCCCCCCCGATAGCCCCTGCCTGCCGAGCGATCTTTTGGGGGCGATCTAGGGTTTGGCGTCGGGTCGTCGGAGGAGGCGATTTGGTGGTCGCCGGAGCTTGGCTACTTCGTCGGAGTAGTGAATCAGTGAGCCCTCGTCGGCTTCGGCAGTGGTCTCGCAGTTTTCCGGTCGTAGCCCTCACTTCGGCGTGGTGTCGGCTTCCGTTGTAAGGCAAGGAAACTTTTCTTCCTCCTCCTCCCTCCTTCCTTTACTCTGTGCTCTTCTGGTTTGGGCCTATGCTGCTAGATATGTGCTTGTTTCATGATAATTGGAGAAGGGCTGCTGATAAGCCCTTTGATTTGGAAATGCCTTATGAAATCATTTTTTTTTGTGTTCTTTCTTTCCTCCTTGTTGAGGGGGCTGTTGCTGCGAGTGTATCGTTGGGGAGCTTAAGCTGGCAGCCTTTTCATTTAGTTCACTTAATCTGTTTTCCTTTGGGGGGTTGTTCTTATGGATTGTAATAGGGGGGCTGGTCTTGCAATACCCGATAATTTGGGGATTGTTTTCATACTTTATCGTTGGGGCTGCTGGTTTGCATTTCCTTATAGGGCTGTTGTTTTGCATTTCCTTATAGGGCTGTTGTTTTGCATTTCCTTATGGGGCTGCTGCTGATATGCCTTCTTTATGGGGCTGCTGCTATTATGCCTTCGTTATGGGGCTGCTGTGTATCTTTTCTTTATAGGCTGCTGTTTTCCTTCTTTATGGGGGCTGCTATTTTGATTTTTTTTATTGGGGGGGCTGCTTTTGACTGTCTAATTGAGGGGCTGCTCTATATAGTACCAGTTGGGTGCTGCCTTTAGTTGTTCCTGTTGGATTCTTTGGTTCTGCTTTGCATTGTTCCTGTTGGTTTTATGATGGGGCTGGTTGTATAATTTCAGCTAGGGGTTGCTATACAAATACATATACATTTTTCCCTTCCTGCTTGGGTTTACTTTGGGGCTGCCTTATAAATTTTGGTCGGGGGCGGCTGCACTTGGATCCTTGGGAGATTTTCTGTTCTTTTGGGCTGCCTTGCACCACTCTTGTTGGGTTTTATTACTCGCAAAATTCTGCGCGCGTCGCATATAAATAGCTAGAAGTGAATAACATTATGGTGGTTCCTTTGGCTAGCTCCATGGCATCCCTGCTTGAGTGAATTTGGATAGTTGCGGCCAGATTTCTCGAAATCTTCCTTGTTTATATTTTTTTATGTCGGTATGAGGAACCAGCTCCCAAATTTCCGGGGAACTTTGTTTCCTAATGCCTGGCGGGTTGGGGGATTAGGGACTAAATTCTCCGGGAATTTCTGTGTCTAGTTCTCGATGATTCAACGAAGCTTTATGTCGCTAGACTCGAAAGAGGTGTAGATAAACTTGGGCTTCGAGCTCTATGTCCGTGCTAGTTGTGGGTGGCCTCACATTTGTAGTAAGATCTCAAGGTTATTGCATAGTTCATTGCTTATGTGCCTGTAGCAGTTTTACTCTCCATGTTGCCGACAAGTCTCGTAGGATTTGGTTTGAACTGGAGTGTGGGTGGACATAGGGGCCCCCAACACGGTGATTTTGGACTGGAGTGTGGGAGGACGTAGGGGCCCCCAACTCAGTGGTTTTGGACTGGAGTGTGGGAGGACGCAGGGGCCCCCAACTCAGTGGTTTTGGACTGGTGCGTGGGAGGACGTAGGGGCCCCCAGCACAGTATTGTTGCTTGGAGTGTGGGTGGACATAGGGGCCCCCACCCCAGTTCCTTGACTTGTTGTGCAGCAGCTTGGTTTGGCTCGTTCTTCCTTCTAGTTACTTTACAGTTTCTCCTTTCTTCTGCTGTTTTCTTGCACCCTTTGGGCTGAGGCATTCTTTTCTTATGGATGCCTCAGGTTCAGGTTTATAGCTGCCACCGGTGTTCGAGAGGGGCCGTGCTGTTCGCTGTTGAGGCTTTCCCTCTCTAGTGGGTAAGGATGCTGCTGGTTCAGTTTCTGCCTTGTAGCTTTTCTTTTGGACTGTTGACCTTTCCCTGCGGGTTCGTGTCAGATGTTGACGCCCGTACGGTTTTGCTTAGCTTACTTGCTTACGCTGCTGCTAGTTCTTTTTGCTGCTTAGTATTTTTGTACTCATTAACTCTGGGAAAAAGCTGATTTTTGCTGTATATTAGCGCAGTTCTTTCGCTTTATAAAAGAAGCTTATTTCTATAATTGTTTGACACCTTTACTATTAAGTATCACCTATTTGCAAAATGTAAACCGAGGCGAAAATGATATTTATTATGTACTAAATTTAGACCGGCGATCGCCCTGGAGACGTTTCTAGTCTCCAGCGCCGTTAGGTATAAAGTGGACTTATTTTCTTCCGCTGCGTATGCTTGTCTTTTATAAGGAGCGGCTAGATAAACCGCAGGGCCGAGGGACACGGCTTCCTAATCTAATGAAAATAATCTTAAAAGATAATTCTTTTATAAATTCACATTTTCTTTGTGAAGAAGTTCGTTTGATTGCTCGCCTGAACGTCCGTAGTTGTCCCCTACTGGACGTGGCATCACGACGCGTGTTTTTCCCTTTACTCTGATATTATAATATATTTCGGGAAAATACGGGTTGTGACAATAAGAGAAGGAGATTTTCTCATCAAGTTTATATATAGTTATATGTATGAGAAAAGAACTCTAAAACCACTATGGCGAGCCCTTTATAATAATTAGAAAGTAGGTGCTGATTTTAAACAACCTTAACCTCCTCTTATCACCACCCCACAATCTTTTCTCTACCTCAGAGCAGAAGGAGGAGAAGGAGGGAGAAGAAGGTGATTGTGTTTGCCTCATAATCTTTCCCAAATCAAAATTAATCAACTGATTATGTAACGAAACACTAAATTGATGTTACCTGGAAAGAAATTGTAAGGAGCAGAATTTAAATCTATCTCGCATATAACATCAAATTGGTGAGGTAAGTTTGCTCCATAGAAAATTTACACAAACAATAGCATAAAAATGAAATTTAAATCCTGAAAGCGCTCACACGATGACTTATGTAAATATGAATGAAATAACATGTAAATATACAAAATGGTGAGCCAAAAGATATGGAAATCATGTTAGATGAGCGCCTAAACACTATATGAAATACGCTCATCAGACCGCCACTCCCATGATATATGTAAGACCCCATTTTTTTTTCTTTCCAAAAACCCGGGTCTTAGGCCCAGAACCGCCGTTTTGCGGTGACACCCTCGCTCGGGAAGGTCGCCACTACAAAACGCCGATCCTGCCGGCCAAATCGATAACAAATTAGAAAAGTATACTTGAACAAATAAAGAAGCTCAAGTCCACATCACATGAAATATAAACCATAAGGATAAATGTCCACAGATAATAACTGAATAAAAATAACCAGGGTTACAATAATAAAGGGCTCATGCCCTGTACATCATGTCCTCACTACAAGATCACTCGCGGAAGCTAATTACTAATCTCTCACTAATCCTGAATCCTGTGCTCATGTACTAGATTGGCCCGCCTCCGTCTGCACCGGTCTCTGGTGTTGCTGCGTCTCCTCGATCCCCTAAAATGATATGGTCCATCGACCATTAGTCAAAAAGACTAAGCCTTGTTTCCCACCACCCATCCCTCAGTGGCTCCTAGGCACCGTGCGGGAGGGATGAAGCGGAGGACAGCAAGGGGTATAAAACAAAGCAGATGACGGCGGATCTAGTCTACATGAAATGTCTACCACTACTCCAGTGTATATATATACATTTAAATCAATAAATAAAGCATGATAAAGAACAAGTAAAGAACAGTAAGTAAAGACAAGTATATAATATAAAAGTAACCATTGATTTATTGGAATGCCCATACAAACCTATAGACCAAGGGGTCGTTTAGCAAGGCCTGTCGTATAAAAAGTCCCATAACCAATTTATACGCTAGAGGTAGGGGTTGAAATGCAGTGCTTATGCCATGACATGCAGAGTTATGCAGTTTATGCTATGTTCATACAAGTGCAATGCACACACTTCGACTCTATGCACACAGACCTTTAGTTCCCCCTTTTTGGAGCTAGCAAGACTCCCAGGATACTTCCGTAGTGGCAAACGGAAGCGGTGGGTTGGGCCTCGCCCACCTCTAGGTTGGTATTCACACTACCTAGCCTAGACCTATCGTACGCCTCAACGCAAAACCGCGGAGCATCTACGTACTCTTACTGGCTGGACCACCAGACTTTTATGGCTAAGTGCAAATTCCACACTTGCCGAGTCAACGTATTGACATCGGTGTGAACGACTGTATAATACCGAAGACCCACCACCTTTATGCACATGCAAACATGTTTACCATATTTCTAAGATCTCCAATTCATAAGCTACCTAAACTAACTTGTCCGGCCAAGGATCTTTTTGAGTCACAAGATCACCGGATCATTAATCCGTTCTTACAACCACCGAGCCTACAACTCGGAGCACCAAACCAACTAAAACTCCCGTAACCACGGGGTGTGAGTGACTGTGTTATTAAATTATTCTTGTATAACATCTTACTCCTACGACTTACGGTTAATCTTGGATTTCCCGAGGATTACCCTGTAAGGGGCTCGCTACAGTACTAGGAACTATAATGGGATGACACCCCAAGGCTCTCTTTCTCAAGACACTTAATGTTATTGGTAACTACCCATAAGAATACCCATCTTACCATTACAGTTGAGTTAAACCTCGGTGTTTTATGACACGCCGGGGAAAAGACGATCTTTCGTCAATCCCTAGCACAACCTTACTCTTAACTCACTAAGCACTCTTAATCACAAAACCTCTTTTTGGTGACCTCAAACTCTTCATCCTGACCATGTACACCAACTACATACAATTTTCACTTAGCAGGCCACAAAATACCTAAGCTTCACAGTTTTACTATACGCAGACCAAACTAGCTATTTGAAGCTTATGAGCAGAAGTACTCCAAATACTCATCCCCATGACCTAAGATTATTACCAGAAGACTATCATGACTTTATAAGACTAAATCCAGAGAATCATATTTTTCCTTAATTGTTTAGCATTTATTTCAATTTCTCCAACATTTGCCAAGTATAAAAATGAACATGAAGTGTAAGGAATTCCTATGATATGGCTCCCCAAAAATTATGGTAAATCTATGATGGCAAAATAACACCAATTACAACATATCATATTTTTACAGTAAGGAATTGTTCTCTATTTTTAATATTTAGCATCTAACCAAACTTGTAGACTTATGAAGGAACCACCAAAAATATTTAATCCAAAATTATGAGAAAAATACCAGACCCTTGTATTCATTAGAAAAGTCTACTGACTATATTGTAGAATTTATGGGAGTCATTTTATCACTTAAATGAATTCTTTAAGAAAATCCCAAATCAACATATTGTGAAGTGACCCATTGATATTAAGTTCTAAAAATTCCACAAAAACTCATAGGGACTCCTAATGCCCTAAAATGTCCTATCACCAAATTGCACAATTTAATAAAGAGCATTGGACCTTCATTTATGTTTCTTAAACCTATGACAAAATAAATGCCTTGTGAATGGAGTACTGATTAAATCATTTAATAAATTACACAAAAATTATCAGAGGTCTATAATATGATTATAAAGGCACTACCAAGGTTTCATCATCATCCAAGACCATTTGAGCATGTAAATACCACTTATAAGAAATTTCTCTAAAGGGGTTATGACCTAATTTAGGGGAAATAAATACTCCTAAAATTCTCTCAAAATTCCCTAGGGCATTATTGCACCCCATGAACATATCCACTAAGTCTCATGACCATTCAAGGACTTTTGACCACATTTCCTTCACAAGGTTCTATATGCACCCTTAGGGATAAAGCTAGGGTCCTAGGGCATATCCAACTCCACACCACCCCAAATCACTCATGGAGGTGTTTTAGGTGATCCTAAACCAGTGCACAAGGTGTCACCTCATGTTGATGAGATTTGACCACAATACCCCAAAATGAACATTATGCCCTATTTTGACCTAGATTAACCAAACTTGGGTTGACAAATTACCCAACCAAATCAGTCCCTATTGGGCTGAGATTTTTACCAGGGTCATATAATAACCCTAAGAAGCATCCACCAAAATTTGGAAGGCATTGGAGGTCATTTGACCCAATAATTAATTAATATATGATTTATGAAATTATTTTAAAAAACTTAGAAAAAATTTCTCCAACAATTCCCATATTTGGGTATGATGTGTGTGTAGGTATAAATAGCCTAGGTTTTAAATATCAAGCCCATAGCATTTCTCTATCAAAAGTTATTCAAGAAAAAGTGACTGCCCCACCCTTGGGACCAGTCCTACCAAAATGGCCCTACATGGAGCTACACTGCCCCTATTGTAACAACCCCAAAACAACTAGACCCCTAAGATGCATTTTGTCATGACAAGGTCATGACATTGCTCTAAGAGACTAAAATGAGCCAAGGAGGCCCCATGAATTCCATAGGTTAAGGAGGAATACACATTGGTGTGCATTTAGCAAATCTTGATGTCCTAGCTCAGAGGTGACCAAAAGACTCCAACAAATCAACATAACCTCATCATGACCCCTATGACCATCCAAGTATGTGAGTGGACCACTAGGGACCCTTGGGGCCAACCAAATTGGTCAATTTGACCAAAAGTCAACCTTGAGCTATCCTTGGTCAAACCTCCATGAATAAGGGCAACTGAACCCCAAATGATCAAATTAGACACACCATCATATACAACCTCCCTAGGGGACCTAATGGACCCAAAAGCCCCATTTGGGGGCCACCAATTTGGGGAAATTAGGCCAATTACTAGGAAGCCTCAAATCGATCTATTTGTGCCAAAACCCTGAATTGACCTTTAATTTGCCAAGTTGACTTCACCCCTAGTCTTATAACATCACAGGGGACCCAATGACTCCAAAAGCCCCATCTATAGGTCACCAAATTGGCCCAATTAGGGCATCATCATGACCCCATAAACATTGGACGGTGTCAAGGGACTCAAGACCAACACTTTGGACCAGTCAACCCATTAGTTGACCAAGTCAACCACAAAAGTCAACATAGGTCAAAATTGGGCTAAATGAGCATTTTGAACCAATTGAACCAAACCCCAATGGGCCATGGCCTCAATAGGAAGCCCATCTTGCAGCCCACATACACAATGACCACTTATGCCCTCTGAAATTGAGAGGAGATGCCATGCAAGGGGGCATTTAGGGAAACCCCCCAAATCCTCACATGAGTCCAAGGAGGGATTCATGGATTGAGTGCCAATTGGCACTCAATCCTTCCTCCTTTACTGTGCCCTGAACTCAGGGAGTAATTCCCAGCAGCTTTTTGGTGAGGCGGCAGCCAAGTGGAGGAGGGAGGAGGAAGCTCCACCAAGTGGCCGGCCACATTAATGGCTAACCTCCAAAGATCTTCAAATCAGCGTGAAATCTCCTCTCCCCTGGCTCAAATTCGAGCTTAGGATTTGAATTTCAATGAGCTGGAGGCATGTGAATGGGCGGCTGAGGGTTGCTACCTTGGTGAAATCGCCACCCCAATTGGCTGCTAACAATATACTCACCTACAACCCAAATGGACGACACCATCACCTTCAGAAGCTCATGAGGAGTCGAGCTGGAGTTTTACGGAGGAGGATTTGATGCAGAAATGAGATCGGGAGGTGGAGCTCGCGGGAGGTGGTCGGCCGTGGCAAGTTCGGGTTTCCCTCAACCTCAAGCCGATCAAAGGCAAGATTCCTTCCCCTCTCCTCCCGTGCTAGTCTCCCCCTTTCTTCCTTTTCAAAATCTAATGAGGAATGGCGGAATCGCCACTCTCGTTTTCCTTGTTCCGGTTCCAAAAAACGAGAATACCGTGGGCCTACTCTGGCCACCTCCGGCCGAGTTCTCACCGCTGTAGGATAGCCCTAGGTCGCGTGGAGGTGGTGGCTTTGCCGATTCGACGGAGATGCCCGGAGTTCGCCGGAAATCGGCCCGCAAAAACCACCCAGGGACGTGAGATCTGGACGGTTGGCTCAAAGAAGAAGACAAGTCCTCAGCCATTCGATCGGGGATAAGTGATACCCGCAGCCCAGAAATCATTTAATTCATATGGTTTTAATTAGCTGTCACACTTCTATATGATAATTCTGCCCAGGAATTTTAAGTAGTTTGCATGCAATTTTTGAAGGCCTTAGATGCCATATCTGCAAAAAGGGGCACAGACAACTTTTGTAGCCCTATGGGTCTAATTTCATTTTCCACCTTAATCATCTGATTTGGTGCAATGTGGACATCAGGGCACCCATTTTTCTAGGACTGCTCTTTATGTCTATTAGCAAACCATATTAATTCTGCCTAGAATTTTAATGTAGTTAGCATGCAATTTTTGAAGGCCTTAGAGGCCATATTTGCAAAAATGGGCAGAGACAACATTGTAGCCCTTTAGGTTACCTTTAAAATGCCACTGACTTTATGTCATTTGGATTAGTACAACTCCTTCTATGTCATTTTTAATGTGACATGTCTACAATAGTGTTTTGCTGAATTTTACACTTTATACAGCACTTGTAAGTTGAATTCACCTAGGATAAACTCATATCTGGAGTTTGTAATCAACATGAACATTGTATCCCTTTAGGTTACCTTTAAAATGCCACTGACTTTATGTCATTTGGATTAGTACAACTCCTTCTATATCATTTTTAATGTGACATGTCTACAATAGTGTTTTGCTGAATTTTACACTTTGTACAGCACTTGTAAGTTGAATTCACCTAGGTTAAACTCATATCTGGAGTTTGTAATCAACATGAACATTGTAGCCCTTTAGGTTACCTTTAAAATGCCACTCACTTTATGTCATTTGGATTAGTACAACTCCTTCTATGTCATTTTTAATGTGACATGTCTACAATAGTGTTTTGCTGAATTTTACACTTTGTACAGCACTTGTAAGTTGAATTCACCTAGGATAAACTCATATCTGTAGTTTGTAATCAAAATGAACATTGTATCCCTTTAGGTTACCTTTAAAATGCCACTGACTTTATGTCATTTGGATTAGTACAACTCCTTCTATGCCATTTTTAATGTGACATGTCTACAATAGTGTTTTGCTGAATTTTACACTTTGTACAGCACTTGTAAGTTGAATTCACCTAGGTTAAACTCATATCTGGAGTTTGTAATCAACATGAACATTGTATCCCTTTAGGTTACCTTTAAAATTCCACTGAATTTATGTCATTTGGATTAGTACAACTCCTTCTATGTCATTTTTAATGTGACATGTCTACAATAGTGTTTTGCTGAATTTTACACTTTGTACAACACTTGTAAGTTGAATTCACCTAGGTTAAACTCATATCTGGAGTTTGTATTCAACATGAACATTGTATCCCTTTAGGTTACCTTTAAAATGACACTGACTTTATGTCATTTGGATTAGTACAACTCCTTCTATGTCATTTTTAATGTGACATGTCTACAATAGTGTTTTGCTGAATTTTACACTTTGTACAGCACTTGTAAGTTGAATTCACCTAGGATAAACTCATATCTGGAGTTTGTAATCAACATGAACATTGTAGCCCATTAGGTTACCTTTAAAATGCCACTGACGTTATGTCATTTGGATTAGTACAACTCCTTCTATGTCATTTTCAATGTGACATGTCTACAATAGTATTTTGCTGAATTTTACACTTTGTGCAGCACTTGAAAGTTGAATTCACCTAGGTTAAACTCATATATGGAGTTTGTAATCAACATGAACATTGTAGCCCTTTAGGTTACCTTTAAAATGCCACTTACTTTATGTCATTTGGATTAGTACAACTCCTTCTATGTCATTTTTAATGTGACATGTCTACAATAGTGTTTTGCTGAATTTTACACTTTGTACAGCACTTGTAAGTTGAATTCACCTAGGTTAAACTTATATTTGGAGATTGTAATCAACATGAACACTGTAGCCCTTTAGGTTACCTTTAAAATGCCACTGAATTCATGTCATTTGGCTAAGCATAGCTCCTTCTATGCTATTTTTAGTGAGACATGTACAGATCCGTAATTTGTTAGGTTAAACATTGGGTGCATTTAGCAAGAATGTAATGAAAGGTAGTTAAAGTCAAATACATCTTGGACTAGTATGAGACATAGGGTTGATAGCATTAGACCGATATTGAACTACAGTAGTTCCCAAGAATTTAACGAAGCCTTAACCCAACACTTGTAGTGTAAACTCTCATCTGCACATCAAAAGCTATAACTAATAAATAAGGTCAAGTAATTCTTGGAGAATGGGAGACCTGGGGTTTGAGGTTCCTAGACCAATACTATGTTAAGGTAAAATTACTAGAACTCATAGGGATATCTACTTGATGCTCAACATACAAACCATGTTCGCACACCGTTCATTTTAAATAGAGTTTATGAGTAAACACCTTAGATTATTATGAAGTTTGATATTTGAGATTTTGTTAGTCACCCATCAAGTGCCTATGGCCAAAAACTTGGAACTCATTTAGACATGATAAGCTTAAGATTGCACCATATGAGTCAAATCTAGCGCTACCTCAATTTGGTCTACGGGTAGCAAACCTGATCTACATGACATAGACCACCACCAGCCTTCATACATAGAACTATTAGCTCTTGAACATTGCGGGGTTACAGATTATTAGGGAGAGCATCTCTAAGGCCACCTTGGGAAATGAGGTCTAAGAGTGCGTTTAGCAAACTTTAAGTGTATGAGTTCACAGTGATATAAAAAGGAGGTTAGACCCCATTAAGGGCCCCACACACGACTCCTCGGTACTAAGTGATTATATGAAAGTAGAACTGCCCTTAGCCGGGTGAGCCATCTTAAGGTGAATACTCATGGGCGAAGTCGAGAAGTATCTAAGGCGAACCCTGGATTAAGTATGACGAAGAATAGTAGTGTGGGTCCAAGTAAGGATGAGATTTTTAAGTGTATGTGTGCAGTTCCTAGGTGAAGAAGGGAACTCGAGCTTAGAATGTGACGGCGGGAGAGTCAGCACCCAGTCATAATTGGTGGTGTTGGAGTTCAAAAGAACTCCCCCCCACTCCTAAGTGCCAAGTTTAACTCATCTTAGAGATTTAATGTAATTGGAGAGGAAGATGTGGATCAAGTAAAAAGGGGTAGATACCAACAAGATTAAGTGCCTTGGATGGAGGAAGTTCGGGGTGTCAGCCCGTCACACTTCCTAGTACCGCTGCGAACCCCTCACAGGGTAACCCTCCGGATGTTCAAGGCTAACCCTAAAGCTTCTAAGGTCAACTAAATTATAGACAAGACTAGTTAAGTAGAAGAACTTGACAAATTAACTTCCATCCCAAACCGGGACGGTATATATAAGGATGGACTGGGATAGTCCGGCGAGTGGTAGGCTCGGGTTATAAGGATGGACTGGATAGTACGGCGAGCGGTAGGTTCTGGTTATAAGGATGGACTGGGATAGTCCGGCGAGCGGTAGGCTCGGGTTATAAGGATGGGCTGGGATAGTCCTGCGAGCGGTAGGCTCGGGTTATGAGGATGGACTGGGATAGTCCTGCGAGCGGTAAGCTCGGGATATATAAGGATGGACTGGTGTAGTCTAGCGAGCAGTATGCTCGTAGTTTATATATAAGACTAATGTAGTCTAGCGAGCGGTATGCTCGTAGTTGAATATAAGACTAGTGTAGTCTAGCGAGCAGTAAGCTCGTAGTTCATAAGATAAGACTAGTATAGTCTAGCGAGCAGTAAGCTCGTAGTTCATAACATAAGACTAGTGTAGTATAGCGAGCGGTCAGCTCGTTGTTTATATATAGGACTGGTAATAGTCTGGCGAGGTGTAGGCTCTACTTTATAAATGTTGATGTAGATTTGCGAGCTGGAGGCTCGGTTGTAAAAGGCTAACATATGTTGCTTGTGTATAAGATGTGGTGGGTCTCCGGTTCTGTCTTAGTCGTCACACCGACAGCAGTTCGTTGACTCGACAGTGCTAGTGGTTTTAAGGGGGCCAGGTTGTCTTACTGCGTGTCCGACGGGACGGATTCCCTAAACCCTGCCCGACCAATTCAGTTTAGTACGCAGGAGCTCGTGAGTACCGGGTACCGGTATCACAGCGTACGTTAGGGCCTAGGTCTGGTAGTGTGACATACCCACCTAGGTGAGGAGACGTCCGCTCCTCTGCCACCGTTTGACCACGACGGGAGGTGCCCGAGAGGTTAGCTACCTCCGAAAAGTGGGAACTAAAGGTCTGTACGTACAGAGTCTTGTGGGTGAGTTGCATGTGTATGAAATAATAATACAAACATTGCATCATTGCATTGCACCTCATAGCATAACATTTCTGCACAAACCGAGACCTCATCGTATAAATTAGTGTGGGCTCTTTTATACGATGAGTTTACTTCTTGCCAGATCCCTTGACTTATGTGTCTTGTGTGTACGCATATAAGTTAAGGTTAATTTTCCTAGCTGCTCTTAGTCTATTATACTTGCTTCTTATATTGCATTGTCTTTACCTATTGCATAAACAGAGACCTCATCGTATAAATCAGTGTGGGCTCTTTTATACGATGAGTTTATTGCTTGCCAGATCCCTTGGCTTATATGCCTTTGTGTGTGCATATAAGTTAAGGTTACTTTCGTAGCTGCTCTTAATCTATTATACTTGCTTCTTATAATGCAATGTCCTTTACCTTATATACATTGCTAGTTTACCTCTTGTCACCTGCTTTTTGAATTACCCCTTGATGTCCTCCGCTTCCTCCTCCCGCACGGTGCCTAGGAGTCGCGGGTGGAGGCGGTGAGGAATATGCTGAGTCTTTTAGACTAACGGTCAGTGGACCATATCATTTTAGGGATGATGTACTGGAGCAGCAGGACCCCGTTTAGGAGACAGGATAGGAAGACGGGGTGAACCAGAATATCCACTAGGCGTCGTCGCAGCAGCAGCTACAGATGTATGAGGACAGAGTTGATTGCTTCCGCATAAATGTAGAATGAGAGTATCGATGTATATATATTTGATCATGTAATGGGCATATGCCCTCTTTACTTTAAATCTCATCTTGGACATTGCATCATGTAATTTATATATAAATGTGATTTGTGGACTGGTTGCTTCTTTTATTTCCTCTATTACTGCGAATTGTGGTTGGCCTGAATGATGTTGATTAGCCGGCAGGATCGGCGTGTTGTGGTGACGACCATTTGGCGTAATGGTCTCACCGCAAGACAGCGGTTCTGGGCGGTAAGACCCGGTTGAAAAGCAAAAAAAAGAGGGTCTTACACCAATTGGGATGAAACAAATTTTGAAATAAAGTACACACCAAGAGCTACAACTTTGATGTTGACCACTTTTCTGTAGAGGGACCTATGTATTTTATATAATTATTTCTAACTACTGCCAATAAAGGGACAGAAATATAGGAATAATAATGCATTATTATAAAAAAAAACTGTTGCACGAATCTTAAAGCAGAAATGGAGGGCATCTGGTTGTCTTCCTCCTCCAGCAATGGCCGAAATTCACTCCTCATGTAGCCTCTTCCAGCCCATTTTCCCGGCCATCCGACCACCTCCTTGGCCGGACACCACCACCACCACCACCTCCGTTGAGGTGGTGGCTAACGCCGGGCGGCGGCACGGCCGCCGGAGGGGCCGATTCCGGCGAACCCACGGGAAGAAAATCCATGGAAATTTCAGATTTTCGCTCACCAGATCGGGCTCAATTGAGCCCGATTTCTCTCCTATTTTGATCTAAGCTTTATCCACTGAGATAGAGGAGGAGGGGAGGACCTTTATTGGAGCCCGACGACGATGGCGGCGGTGGTCGACCTTGGCTTTTCCCCTCTCCGACGAGCTTGCCCGATCCCTCGATTCTCCACAAAAACATTCGATCCAATACATTATTTTGACTGCCATCCATCTTTTGAAGCTAATGGTGGAGTTGGATATGAGAATGGGGGGGGGGGGGGGGGGGGGGGCTGCATAGGGGGGATTTGAGGGGAACAAAATTCGGCCATGCCATTAATGGCTATTAAAGGTGAATTTCGGCCATGGTAAAAACACCAAAATCAGCCCCCATGTGGGTTGGAAAACCTCTTAAACTTCTTATAACTGAAAGAGGGAGTGAAACTCATCAATTGGGGAGGCCTTAGGCCTCCCCTTGGCCATGAATGTCATTACTTCTCTCTTTCTCTCTCCTATATTTTTGGGGAAAATGGGATTTTCTCTCTCCTGGCCGAATTCTCCAAAATTGAATGACAATTTCAGTAATTCCCAACCCCATTAGGTAGTGGACCACTTCAATTGGGTCTAGCCCAAGTGGATTGGACTTGATTGGGTCAAAATAGGTCATTTTGACCTAAATTTAGGGTGGAGTTAACTTTGGTCAATTTGAACATTTGGGTTGACCCCAATGGGTGGGTAGTGGCCCATTGGTCTCTCTTAAGGGTTAGGAAGGTCTGGGTAGGGTCAATTTGGCAAGGTGGAGGCCAATTGACCCACAATAGGGCAATTTGACCAAAATAGGGCTAGAGTTGACTTAGGTCAAATTGGTGGCCCCATGATGGGGGTTTTTAGTCCATTGGGTCCCTAATATCCTTATAAGGGTAGGGGCAAGGTCAATTTGGCATGGTGGGGGCCAATTGACCCTAATTAGGCTACTTTGACCAATTTAAGGTTAGGGTTGACTTTGGTCAACTTGGCCACTTTGGTTGAGCCTAATGGGTCCTTGGTGCTCTATGGGAAACCCTAAAGGGTTAGGTATTCTATGGTGAGGTCAAATGGTGAAGGTGAGGCCCTAAAGTCCAACCCTAAGCTTGGTAACTGGAAATTGCTATTTACAGACAAAGGTGGTTTTCTTCTTCTTTCCTAAGCTTTTATGCACCCTTTGTGCTTCCTATGGGTTTGTCATGCCCATGTCATGACAACACCATCCTAGGGGTCTAGCTGTTTGGGGGATGTTACAATATATGTCTTATAGGATAGAGTCGAATACCTTTGAATTGCGGGTTGCTAAACCTACTAGATGTGAGTGCTAATCCTGAGATGTCCCCCCGCCCAATATTGGGGACCCGGGTAAAAGAGTCAAATTCTTGGCTAACGTAATAGCATACATCATCACATCATAATATTCTTTTATTTTCATCATATCGTGCACGTCGCATCATCACATCTTGAATTATCATTGTTTACCAATCAGATAGCCATATATTAGGCCAGTTTCAACAGACCATTTATCAGGCTAGTCATTTAGACCCCTCAAAAGACAAATTATCAGTCTGACTACGATAATTTCATATGCGCATAATCTCAATATATATATATATATATATATATATATATATATTTGCACGTTAAATGCCAATTATATTCATGTCATCAATTATGCATGCAATGCAATAAAAAACGCAGGGTTTCATTATCAAGTGAATACACACAATTCGACCCTTTGTTATATCTATCGAATTATTGCATAAACATCAACATTATTTAGGCATAACAATTACCTAGTATAAGACATACGTACTCCATTACATTTCACCTACCTCAATTTCGGCGCTCAAATTATGTCGGGTAGTATTTCAGTGCTTTTTAAGAATTCAGGCTTCAATTTCAAAACATAGTACTTGGGCAGCACTTCGACACAACCTAAGATTGAAATGTCTCTCTAGAAACTTTCCCGAACTTCCCAAAATTTTTCTCAACGTTCTGACACTTTCTCTCTAATTTCTCTCCTTGTCTCTTGATTTCAAATAACTGAAAAGGATTTGAAGTAATTTAAACATTCCATTGGATCCGTATTTGTAATATTTTTTCAACGCCACCAAAATCACCTAAATCCGAGCTCTTGAACTCCCGGAAAGTCCAAAAAATCAAATCGCCCTTTGCTGGGCTCTCCGGAGATGACACATGTCGCCCATATAGATATTTGGCACCACATGTCGCCACGTGGATTCCATGCACGTTGCCACATGGCAGCATGCACGTCGCAACATGGCGACCATACACAACACCATGTGTCGCCACGTGGTGGCCATGCACGTCGGCAAGTGGAGGGAATGCACGACACCACATGGCGGTCATGTATGGATCCACATAGCATCCAAGCACGTTGCCACATGTCGACTATGAATTTCGCCATGTGTTGGTCATGCACGACGCCACGTATCGCCATATGTTGCCACGTGGCGTGCACCTGCCAGAAAAAATGAATATACCTACATGGTATTTTTTTTACGTCCTGATTCCAAATCCGGCCTTGATTTTTTCTATATTCTTACCGGTTCTTGCCGAATTTACACTTTTTTTTATACGAGTGCTGATTTTGGCAAATAAAATTTTTGAACACCGGAATTGTACTTTTTTCGTACAAACTCTATTTTTTATACAAGAAGGAACAATTGATTGAAATTTGCCAGCGAGTGTGGTTTCGCAATCGTTGTTGGAGCTGTTTTGGCCTGGAAACCCTCCCTTCGTCGATTCCTTGTCCGCATGTTATGCTTTCTCGGAGAGACTCCACCCGCAGAGATTGTAAGTTTAGCTTGGATTATAAACTTCAATTCAGCTTTTCGATTACATTTTTTTTTCAAGCAAGGAGAAGTTCTCCTGCCCGTACAAGCACGAGAGAATACGCCGGGCAACCCTCTGGTTGCGATAAACTTTAACATTAACGTCCACTCTGGGGGAGTAGAATCGAAGATCAATCAAAGCAAGGGGGAATCAAGACTTGCGGTAGAGGATGGCGGAGCATGAGGAGTTGCACTGATCGATGTATATTATACTTTGTAATTTAATAAATATAAACCCCCAGTCACGCTATATTATAACAATACTTCAGCGTTGATTTCATCGATCAATGCAGTAGCATGGGGGCTACTGCAAGTCCTGATTCTCCCTTACTCGGATTGTTCTCCGATTCTACTCCCCCAGAGTGGACGTTAATGTTGAAGTTTACCGCAACCAGAGGGTTGCCCAGCGTATTCTCCCGTGCTTGTACGGGCAGGAGAACTTCTCCTTACTTGAAAAAAAATGTAGTCGAAAAGCTGAATTGAAGTTTATAATCCAAGCTAAACTTACAATTTCTGCTGGTGGAGTCTCTACGAGAAAGCATAACATGCGGAGAGGGAATCGACGAAGGGAGGGTTCCCAGGCTAAAACAGCTCCAACAACGATTGCGAAACCACACTCGGTGGCAAATTTCAATCAATTGTTCTTTCTCCGCGACATCACAAACTTTCCTCCCACCTCTTCATCCTATGCAGCAAGCCATTTTATTTTTTCTAATCATTTTTAGATTTAATACCATCATGGGCCGGAGGAGCTGTTTCTTCTCGAGCTTCTGTTCCTTTTTCCACTAATTTGACTCCTGCATTTAACAGTCATCATGTAGTGTTCATTCCGGTGCTTGTAGTTTGAAGTCATGTTTTGGAAAGCTGTGTTTTTTATTTTCTTCCAATTTGTATGCAAAATTAAAACAAAGCTTTTGACTGAGTTTTGAAGAGATTTAGGTTCCGTTTGGCACGGCGGTGGCGGCCATGAACGCGGTGGTCATGAAATGTCGTTCGTGAACGCCTGACCTCACCTATTAAATAATTATAATTATTTCTGTAATAGAATTTTCGAAATAAAAAAAACTTAATTAAAATGACATGAATTAAAATAACAAAAAATATTAGAGTAAGAAATCAAACCTGGGTAAGAAATGTGATTACTGTCCTAAAGAAGTTGCATCATCCTCCGACAGGACTTTCAACCGATGCTCACTTCTCCAAAATACAACATCCGGCTAGATACCAAAACTTCGATGTGTGCGGACACTGAAGAAGCACAGAACACCCAAACTTTTACTAGATGAAGCAACCGTAGAATAACAAGAAACTATATTGAAAGAAATGAGAGCTTAAGGGGAAAAAGAGGAGAGAAATTGTATGTATATTATACTCTCATACTTTAGAGAGTTATTTATAGGCTAAAAAAATATTTCACAATTTATTAAAATATTTAAACATTTAATTATAATAATTAATACAAAATATTAATTATTTGATAACATTAATTAACTATATAATAAATATCTTATTTACTATATAACGTTAACCCTATATCATAAATATATATATATATATAATATTTATTATATATTTAACATTAATAACATTAAAGTTTATAATATTAAATGAATTGAACTTATGTTAAAGTTAATATCATAAATATTTTGCACATTATTATCTTTATTAATAATAGGAATATTATAATATCATTTTATTCATTACAATAATAAATGTATAATATATATTATATCTATAATTATTAAAATATTATCATTATTTTGCGGGTCGCCCGATTTTTTCCGGTCCAGAGAATCAGACTGACTTAGCTCCGGGTCGGACCGGGCGCGCAAACAGTCAAATGAAAACCAAGCAGTAATGATATGCAATAAACTTTTTTAACGTGTAAAACCCTGAAAGGGTGAAAAACTACGTGGTTGGATCTATGTCAAGCAAAAATTCACTATTTCTCCTTTATTTGCAAGTTTTGAGTACAAAGAAAGTACGAAAAAATCAAGTCCACAATAAGGCTGATATCGAGTCCAGGAGAGTGTTCCTCCATGCTTTCTCTTGGGCTCACCGAAGCGTCCAAGTGAGAGTTGCGCGGATTTGAGAGGAAGTGGAGCGAATCCCGAGCGAAGGTACGATTAAAGTCTCATGATCTCGTCAGAAAATCTCAGAACTCCTTCTAGTCTCTAGAGTTGCTTGTCTTCAAATGAAGACCTCAGTGCCTTTTATAGCTTTCTTGAAAGGTTACGTTAGTAATTGCGCCCGACTGAATCTTAAGTTGATGAATGATGTTGCCCCGTTCTGGTTACCTAGATCACCAATTTTCCCAAAATGACGAACATGCCCCCCGGGCAGTCCGGGCGGCCTGGGCAGGTTGCCAGACGATGGCGGCTGGAAGTGGCGGTAGCCTTCGAAGCGCGCACGCAAGCCTGTGCAAGGAGCATGCGCGAGCGGGAGCGCGAGGGCGCCCGTGCAGGGGCCCGCCCGCCCGTGCTGGGGCGTGCTCGCCAGTGCGCCGCGTAGCGTGTGCACAGGGCACACACGCAAGTCGACCGCGAGCGTGTGCACGGGGCACGCACGCAAGTCGGCCGCGCGCGCGCTGGCCAATCGAGCTTGCGCTTGCTGTGTGCGTGAGCGCTCGTGTGCCTGCGCGGGACGTGGTTAGTGCCTTTGTGTGCTCGGTTTCATCCCCCTTTCGGGGTGACTTTGGCCCTTTCTAGTGGGTGCGGCTCATGCGTTGGTTCGCTCGGTCGGGTCGTATTGCTTTAATTTTTTGGTCAAAGTCCCATTGGTTTGATTTAAAAATCTCTGGGGAACCCCCATCAAATACCTCAAATTTTTACGAGCCATGATCCGCGAAGCATCGAGCGCGGAAATTTTTCCTTGCGCTTGCGATGGCCTCGAGTTGTAGATTTTGAGCACAATTACAGACACATGCCATGAATTATTATCCACAGGTGATTTGAAATTAAGAGAATTTTTTTGATTGAGTCAAATATTTGTCATGATCAGTGGATATTTCCTCCCCTTTCTGCGAAGATATTTGATCGGAGTATGATTGGCGATGTTTCCCCTTTAAGGAGAACAGAAAATGGTAGGATATATTCTAATCTTAATGGAACCTTCCATTATAGGTCCCCTACAGGTCTCATAAATTGGTGAGCACTGCAGCTTCTTTATTTACGTTGCTGCGAAGTTTTTGAGGATCTTGTCCGGAGTATACGGAGGTTCCCCATCGTCGTGTCTCTCTCCAAGAAAGTCGGCAATTTTTTGTGAAAATATTCCTTGTCCGAAAAAGGAGAACTTGGGGAGAGAAGAAAATGTGCGCGCCAGCCATTAGGAATGCCGGTGTAGTGCTCTGCGCGACAACCTCCCGAGCGTGCGGGCCGCAGGGGGAGCGGCGCCCGTACGGTGCTTGTACGGACGCGGCGCTTTCGCGGCCGTGCGCGTCCCCTACACGTGTGCGCATAGCACCTGCGCTGCTGCGCGGAGCTAGCACTAGCGCGTGGTGCTCGTCTGGTGCGCACGACACCCTCATGATTGTGCAAGCATACGGTGCTCGCGTGGTGCCTGCGTGGCGCATGCGGTATACGCAGGCGTGCGGCGCACGCAGTATCCGCAGGGGTGCGACACACGCGGTATCTGCAGGTGTGCGGCGCTCGTGGGGGCGTGCGGCCTCTGCGTGAGCGCGACGCGTCAGGGAGCACATATACTTTACAACGACGTTTTTATTGTGACATTTTTTAAAGCGTCGTTGTGAGTTTTCTATTTAGTGACATTTTTTTCAAAAACGTCGCTAATAAAAAGATTAAGCATTAACCACGTTTTCAATGAAAAACGTCAACATACATGTTTATCTTTTGTGACGATTATTTTTAAAACGTCACCAAAACACACTACTAGAAAAGTGAATTTAGCCCATGTATAACCCGTAATCCGTCAAAACCAGGGGGGATGGTGAAAGTGGCGGTGACAGGTGAAAGTGATCGCTCATAAATGACTCCGGACGAGAGTAAAGGAGAGCGGCGGGGCCGGTATGGGGAACACCCACTCGGTCCTTCGCGGGCAAATGGGGGATGTATGTTACCTGTAACTCGTCAAGACCAAATCATAAGTAAAGACGACAGAGACCAACGGAAGCGGAGAAGAGACGCCCGAGCCAAATGGATGAGTCCACCCGCCCGACACCCAAAGGGGGGGGGGGGGGGGGGGGGGGGGGGGGGGGGACAAATGGGGCTCCACTCGCCCAAGAAGGGGCGAGTGGAGTCCACTCGCCCAAAAGGGGCGACTGGAGTCCACTCGCCCAAAAGGGGCGAGTGGAGTCCACTCGCCCAAGGCCGGAGAAGATACTGATCAGCGGAAGGCTGAGCGAGCAGGAACAGGAGAAGGTCCGAAGGTGTATCCAACATAATGTGGATATCTTCGCATGGAGCGACGCGGAGATGTCGGGTGTCGATGCAAATGTGGCGTGTCATCGCCTCAACCTCGACTCGCGCATCCGCCCCATCCGCGAGAAGAAGAGATCTGTATCGACCACCCTCGCCGGGCCGATCAGAGAGAAGGTAGAGGAGTTGCTGGAAGCAGGGTTTATAGAGGAGATCCAGTATCCGGGCTGGGTCTCCAACGTTGTGATGGTAAAGAAGAGTGGGAGGAAGTGGAGGATGTGCATCGACTTCTCTCTACTAAACAAAGCATGTCCAAAAGATTGTTATCCCTTACCCCGAATCGATGCACTGGTGGACTCAGCTGTCGGCTTCCCGGTGATGAGCTTCTTGGATACATTCTCTGGCTGCCATCAAATCTAAATGCATCCGCCCGACGTTAAGGATGTCTCCTTCATCACAGACGACGGGTGTTATTATTATGAGATGATGCCCTTCTGGCTGAAGAACGCAGGAGCAACCTACCAAAGGATGATGGACCGAGTTTTCAAGGATCAAAAGGGCAGAAACCTAGAAGTCTATGTGGACGACTTGATGGTTAAGAGCAGGGATGTGGAGTCTCACTTGCAGGATTTGGTGGAGACCTTCGCCACCCTTCGAAGGTTCAAGATGAGACTTAACCCTTCGAAGTGCGTCTTCGGAGCAAGCCGAGGAAAGTTCCTTGGTCACCTACTCACCTCGGAGGGGGTGGAGCCCAACCCGGACAAGGTCAGAGCCATCTTGGAGTTGGAGTCGCCGAGGAGTGCGAAGGAGATCCAAAGGTTGACCGGGAAGCTGGCAGTGTTGAGCAGGTTTCTCTCTCGGGCTGGAGAGAAGTGCTCACCCTTCTTCAAAGCTCTAAGGGGAAATCAAAAGTTTGAATGGTCGCAAGAGTGCGAGGCGGCATTCCAAGCCCTGAAAAGGCAGCTGACGCAAGCTCCACTGCTGCAAGGACCAAGAGAAGGGGAAGACCTGTTCCTCTATCTCGGGGTGGGCGCCGAGGCAGTAAGCTCGGTCCTAGTCCGAGAATAAGGAAAGAGACAACTTCTCATATACTATGTCAGCCGGGTCTTGAAAAAGGCGGAGCTCAGATACCCCATTCTGGAGAAGCTGGCATTTGCTTTGATCATTTCGGCCAGGAAGCTTCGACCCTACTTCCAGGCGCATTCGGTTAAGGTAGTGACCGATCACCCCCTTCGCGGCATTACGGAAGGAGTGGAGCACTCGGGCAGGTTGGCGAAGTGGTCTGTCGAGCTTAGCGAGTTCGATATCGCCTTCGTCCCTCGTCTATCAATGAAAGCGCAGGTGGTAGCGGACTTTCTAGCGGAGTATGTAACCGAGGTGGATGAGTCGGAACCTCCCGAGTTGGTAGCATGGGAGCTGTTGGCGGATGGGGCATCAGGGAAGCATTCCCTCGGCGGAGGGGTGGTCCTAGTCAGCCCACAAGGGACAAGGATCGAACAAGCGATTGACATCCGATTCCCCATAACCAACAACCAGGCTGAGTACGAAGCAGTGGTGGCTGGGCTTTGTTTGGCAAGTTAACTAGGAATTTGGGATGTTAGAGTATTCACCGATTCGATGGTAGTGGCATTCCAGGTACGAGGGGAGTTCGAGACTAGAGAGCCGACCCTCCAAAGGTACCTGATGAAAGTCAAGGGCCTCGTCAGTCGGTTCTGCACCTCAATCCAGCACGTGCCGAGAGAGGAGAACACTCGGGCGAACTCCCTGACAAAGTACGGGCCTCGGTCCGTGGGAATAGTGAAGGAGTTGTTCCACCCATCTATTGAGGAGGAAAAGCTGATGGAGATCAATCAGAGGGCCTCATGGGTGGATCCGATCATTGTCTTTCTGACTTCGGGCAAGTTCCAGATGGTGTTCCGTATAAAAGTTGATTCAGGTACAAGTCTGCCTATTATCTGATGCGTGAAGGAAGCTTGTACAGAAAGACCCTGACAGGACTCCTAGCAAGGTGTGTGACGGAAGATGAGGTTCCAAGGGTCTTGGAAGAAATCCTTTCCGGGGAGTGCGAAAGCCATTCCGGGAGTCAGACCTTGGAGAAGAGGGTGCTGAGGCAGGGATACTTCTGGCCGACTCTTCGAGAGGACACCATGAAGTTTGCAAAGAAATGTCAGAAGTGCCAGCTCTTCGCACCACTCCAACTCCAGCCCGCGCAGAGGCTTCGAACAATCATGGCGCCTTGGCCTTTTGCCATTTGGGGAATGGACTTGGTCGGCCCGTTTTCTCAGGCGAGCGGCCAAAGAAGATTTTTATTAGTCATGATAGACTACATCTCCAAGTGGGTGGAGGTCAAGGCCTTGGCGAAGACAACCTCACAGGTAGTAAAGAACTTTATTTGGGGAGAAATAATTTGCAGGTACGGGCTCCCCCTCGCCATAGTGACGGACAACGGACCGCAGTTCGCTAGCGAGGAACTCATTAGCTTCTGTGGTCAGGTAGGCATTGACCTTTGTTTCGCCTTCTTTCTTCATCCTGGGAGCAACTAGCAGGTAGAGGCGGCAAACAAGGTCATAGTCAATTTACTGAAGAAAAAAGCGGGGAACTTGAAGGGAAACTGGGTGGAGCAGCTTCCCTCGGTCTTATGGGCCTTGAGAAAAACACCCAACATGCCAATGGGAGAAACGTCGTTCAAGCTCTCCCATGGATCTGAAGCTGTGCTCCCAGTGGAATTCGAGTTCAGGTCCCCCCGGGTCGTGGCCGCCGAGGAAGGAGGCGGAGACTGGAGGGTGGACAATGAGGAGGAACAACGGCCACTGGAAAAAAGTGGCCCACTCGCCCAAAGTGCGAGTCGAGTCCACTCGCCCGAGGGGCGAGTGGCCTGCTCGCCCGAGGGGGCGAGTGGCCCGCTCGCCCGAGGGGCGAGTGGCCCCCTTGCCCGAGGGGCGAGTGGCCCGCTCGCCCGAGAAGGGCGAGTGCGGTCCACTCGCCCGGTCGGAGCACGCGTCCGACGCCTTGGGGCGAGTCGATCCTAGTTCGTCCGTCAGGTGCACGGTCAAGTTCCAGTTGTGGGGGATGGTATTTTCAAACCCATGAGCACCTTGGGGAGGGTTGGCATCTCCTTACCCCCACCCCCGTTAGTGTTTTTGGTTAGCTAGTGACCCTGTCTTCCGTTCGCCAAGTCCTTCAGGCCAATGGTCAGGTGCTGTGAGTGCTCTCCGAGGTGCCCAGACTCAGCATTGGCTTGGGAAGGGAGGATCTTCGGATCTTTCGGGTTAGTGGCGGGACCTTCTCGCTGCAGCTCGTGGGGTCTGTTTTTGACTAAGTCCACAAGTGCTCGAGTTCCGTAACCCTGAGTGACTAGTCGTTCGACTTCACCTGAGGGAAGTAAGGGCAAGCTGCCTACCCCTATTTCGAACTGCTAGAACCCTCATTGGCCTGGGAAGAAGGCGCCACACCTGGACTGATAAGAAGTCATGCGAGTAGGAGACTCACTCAAACGGGGCGAAGACCTGGATTGCAACGGCTCAAAGAGGAAAGAGATCTGAGGTGGAATGAGAAGGAGGAAAATCGTGACCTAGAAAAGAGACCGAAGAGGATGTCTGGTTTGGGAACAGGAAAATCATGACTCACCTATACTTTTCTATGAATATTCGTTAATTAGGTTTTAAAATTAAGATTGCAATGAATTATTTGATTTTTATGCGTTATATCTATCTATTTATCTGTCTATATTATAAAAAGAAATACTTATTTGACCATATCGTACTCCAAAAGCCCATTAAAGTCATGAAAACCGCCCGATCGAAGCACTATAATGCGCATTCGTCCGATCTAAACAACACTCCCCTCCCTATTTTAGTCGATCAGCTACCCTAATCCTCTTCCTCGTACCCTACTCCAGACGCATCTACACCTCGACGCCCCCGCATCTCTTCTTCCCTCTAGTCAGCGCCGTCGGCGTCCATCCTCCATTCCCATTTCGGTTGTTCAAGGGAGGCTTCAACTTCTTCCTAGACAACCCTTCTCTCGCATCACGCCCCCAGTCTTCTACTCCCGCTCCCGCACTCTGGATGCCCTCAGCCACGGCATACACACCTCTCGCCTCCAGGTGAAATCCTCTGACCAAAGTCCCTCACCGCACCGCTCGACTTCCAAATCCCAACCGTTCATCATCGCTCCGTTTGGGTGATGCTGCTCAGCGACGGAGCTCCCGTTCTCCACTTCGATCTGCGATCTCCTCTCCAGATCCCCATTTCCCTCACTGTCGCCAATCTATAGTCAGTAGAGTTCGATCTGCAATATCTCCTCTCTCCCGATCTCCATTTCCAGCAACCACTTCTCCTTCCCTCACCGTTGCCGCCGGAGGTATCTGCGCCCATCGAAGCGTAGCATCCACTTTTCCTCTACCGATCTCCATGGAGAGGGAAGGATCCTCCTCAGACAATTGAAGGTATACCGATCTCCATGGAGAGATAACAAACTACTTTGTATTTTTTATTACTTAATTTTTATGTATTTTTCTCCTTTCCTAGACAATTGAAGGTATACCGAATGCAAAAGTTGTTCAACTTGATGTAATGGTTGATGAAAGCTTCTCTATGTGTATATCCCAAGTAGTCTCTTTCAAGTAGCATTTGGGAAATACTGCAAGGAACAATGGAACATAATGGATCATCTAATAGTGGAATTGATAGACGCTGGACTGGGATTCACCGGCCAACCTTGCTCCTCTGCAAGATCTGGTGAATACTATATTTGCTTTTTCATTTCTTCATCCATATAAAGAAATTAGTTATTATTTCTTTTGATGAATGATTCATGTTTGTTGCTCAGTGTTTGGTGTTTGGTCCACTATTTTAAGGGTCTGAAGTTTATCATGATGTACATGATGGGCTAGCATATGAAGATTCAAGTATGCCCTTACATATTGTTGTTCATTGATGGATGTCTTTGTTTTTTGGTCATTTCATACTTTGTTCTCTTATAATATGTTTGTATAGATGTGTTGCCCTTAATCTTTTTCTTTTAATATGTTTGGGATTTGGCTTTTTTAGCTTCCCACCCTTCCATGGTTGCAGGGATAACTCATTCAGCGGAGTAAATCACTTATTCCATTGTTGCATAGATTGTGGAGGGTAGTTATAAGGCTGGGTGGTTATGACCAGGTATCTATCTCATCTTATTGTAAATTTAATTTTGGCCTATTTTTCAATGTTTTTGAACTTCACTCTTTTATATTGCAATTTTCATATAATTTGTAACGTTGCCATACTGTGACTTCCACGATGAGGAAGGGAACGCGACGGCCACCTGCCCCGAATTCCTGGAGAAGAAGAGGGGCCGAATGCCCACACCAAGACAGCAGCCACCGGTGAGGATCGAGGAGGTCGAGCCTCGAGAGGATGAGGAGAGTTGCGAGGACCGGGCCGATGTGGGGACCCGAGGTGGGACCGGAGTGATCCATGGGGGGGGGGGGGGGGGGGGGGGGGGGGGTAGGGGGGGAGGCAACCCGCAAGGCTAGCCTTCATACCATCTATCGCCGGAGCGTGGCCTCAACATCCACCGCTCCACCCCCAGCGGAGAAAATTAACTTCTCCCAGAGGGATATGCCAAGTCACGAAGACCCGTTCTGCGATGCGCTGGTTATCCAAACCGCCATCGTGAACTTCACCGTCTCGAGGATCCTGGTCGATAATGGGAGTTCAGTCAACGTCGTCTTCAAAAAGGCGTTCGACAAGATGAAGGTGGAGTCCAGGAGGGTGTTGGCCTCAGATGGTCCCTTGTTTGGTTTCTCGGGAGAAAGGAAGGAGGTTGAGGGTGGAGTGGGACTCCATGTGACCCTTGGTGGGCAATCCCGGAACTGCCGTTTCGTGATAGTGGACGCCCCGAGTAGCTACAGCGCTATCTTCGGACGGCCTCTCATCGGCGCGTTCCGATGTGTCCCTTCCACCTTCCATCAATGCCTCAAGTTCAATGCAGATGGTATCCAGGTCAGGGTTCGGGGAGACCCTAAGGTGGCGAGACAGTGCTACGTAACGGCTGTCAACACCGTCTCCTGGGTGAATGAGGCGGAGGAATGGGATCAGGTGATGGGGGAAGCGGCCGAGGCTGGAGATGAGAAGGAGGCGGAGGAGAAGACGGGGGAGAGGGCAGTTCATGCCCAGGAAGGGGTCGCTGAGGGACCCCGGGCGGAGAAGGGATAGGAAGAAGAAAAGGAAGAGAGGACCTCAGAGCGAGGGGTGAAGGAGCTAGAGGAGAAGGAAAAAGTAGAGGAAAGGGGAGAAAGGGAAGTTCATGCCCAGGAAATGGTTGCGGCAGGACCCAGGGCGAGGGAAGGAGTAGAAGAGGAAAGAAAGGAGAAGGTCTCGGAAGGAGGGCCGAAGGTTTCTTGCCGAAGAGACTAGGGCAAAGACCGTCTTATCAGCCATTGTGTATCTGGCTTTGACATCGGTGGGTACTTTACTGAGGTAGTAAACGGGTCGTTGGACTCCTCCTTCGTCTTTTACTAGCACCGAGCTGACGGTCGTGGGGGATATTGCTAGGTAAAAGAACAAGACTTCTCCGGGTATATGCTTGGATAAAAGTGGGGGGCGAAGCTAGGTACTGTTTGAGGTGCTCGAAAGACATCTGACATTCGTCCGTCCACTGGAACCTAGAGTGACGTGCCCCATGGAGGATTTTTGAAGAAGGGGATATATTTATCACCCGTCCGTGCCAGAAATCGCAATAGAGCGGCAATCCTTCCGTTCAAGCGTTGCACCTCCTCGATGGAACGGGGTGGCGACATGCATGCCACTGCCTTGATCTTTTCCGGGTTTGCCTCTATCCCTCGATGGGTTACCATGAAACCCAGGAACTTTCCTGCCATTACACAAAATGCACACTTGCTGGGTTTGAGCCGCATTTGGGAATGACGAAGGAGCTGAAAGCACCCTTCCAGATCTTCTAAGTGGTCACGGCTGCGGATGCTCTTTACCAACATGTCATCTACGGAAACCTCCATTGTGCCTCCGATGAGTCTTTGAATACTTTGTTCATTATCCTCTGGTAGGTTGCCCCGACGTTCTTAAGGCCGAAAGGCGTGACTTTGTAACAGTAAACTCCTTTGTTTGTTCAGAATGCGGTGTGCTCCTCATCTTCCGGGTTCATCTTGGTTTGGTTGTAGCCTGTGTATGCGTCCATGAAGCTGAGGAGCTCATGTCCGGCTGTTGCGTCGACCAGTTGATCTATTCATGGAAGGGGGAAACTATCCTCTGGGCACGCCTGATTCAGATTATTGTAGTCGACACACATCCGCCACTTCCCTTAGGCCTTCTTTACCATGACCACATTGGCTAACCATGTAGGGTATTTTGCTTCGCGGATGAACCATGCTTCCAGGAGCTTCTTTACCTCCTCTTCGATCACCTTGAGCCGCTTCGGGGCTAAGTTCCGTTTATTTTGGATTACTAGCCTACAAGCCGGGTTAATATTCAGGGAGTGAAAGATGACCTGAGGATCTACCCCCAAACATATCTTCCGGGCTCCATGCGAAGATATCTTCATTAGCGCGGAGGAAGAGGGCAGATTCCTCTCGCTCTTCTTTGGACATAAGGGACCCGACCTGAACTGTCCGGGTCAGATCCTGCTGGGAGAGTGACACTTCTATGAGCCCTTCGACGGGCGATCCGCGCTGTAGAGTGGCTTCGTCCCATAAGTCGAAGTTGTCGATATTGAGGGCTGTTGCTTCCATTGGTCGTGCCTGCTTTAGGAAACACGTCCATGCCGCTTCTTGGTTTCCTCTTACGACCCATATCCCTAAGGAGGTTAGGAACTTCATAGCTAGGTGCGGAATAGATGGGATTGCTCCAAAAATGTATTGGAGCGGTCTTCCAAAGATGGCATTGTAGGCGGAGGTGGACTCCACCACCACGAACTGGATGTTGTGCGTCGTTTGCTTCGGGAATTCTCCCAACTTGACGGGAAGGGTGATAATGCCCTGAACTAGAACAGGTCAGTTGTCGATGCCATTGACGGGTTCGGCCGTGAGGCTGAGCTGATCCTTTGTGAGTTTCATGCTTTGTAGTGTGGACAGGAACATGACATCGACCGAGCTCCCGTTGTCGACCAATATCCTTCTAACGTTGAAGCATGGATCCCCAATTCCCGCGCTGATCACGAGTGGGTCCTGATGCGGAAGTCGTAGCCCTTGTAGATCCTCTTCTCTGAAGGTGATTGTAATGTCCTGCTTGAGCTTCTTATCTTCGTGATCCCTTAGGGGTTTGGCAATCGAGAGGATTTGCGCTGCTAGGGTGGGAGGTATGGCGATTGTCTCGACTTCTCCCACAATCGGCCTTCCCCCTGCCGCGCCTCGGGGAGCGGGAGGCTGTTCTCTCATTTCCCTATGTGGCTGAGGCTGGTTGGAGACCTGGCCCTATAAAAATCTTCCCAGGAGTCCCTGGCGGACGAGACGCTCGTTTTTGTCTTTTTGTCTAGTACATTCTTCGGTGGTATGCCCCGTTCCTCAATGGAACTCACAATATCTTGACTGGTCATTCCTCAAATTTGGGGCGGGCACCCTTGGCATGCGGAGCTCTGGGTCGTTCTGAATGGAGTAAAGCACATTTGTCCTGGTGGTGTTTAATGAGGTGTAGACCCTAGGAGGTCGCAAATCTAAATCTCTTCGGGGGTCGCGATGACATTCATTGGCTCGGTGCTCCTCGCCGCGTCGCTCTTCTTGTCCTCTGGGGGCCTGCTCGGACCCTCTTTTTCTCTTTTGGCCGCCTTCGAACTGCTGGCGGTGTGCTTCGATGGCCTCGTCGGTCATTATCTGAGCTTCTACTCGGTGAACGAGATCGGGATAACTTGGCACCATTTCCCTCATTAGAGCTGAGTAAAAGCCACTTGGTCGGTCGAGCAGGATGGCTGGAGCTTGCGGCATCAGAGAGCTCTTCCGAGATGTCTTCCTCCTGAGCTTCCTCCACATTCGGAGCATGATTTGGAGTCGGGGGAGGCGGATTGTTCAACGTTGGAGGTTGAATGAGAGCTCGAGGAACTCCCAGATTTCTCACGAGAGTAAGCATCTCGGGTTATCGTTCCTCCATTTGCAGCATGCGCCCTACAAGTGCTACTGCGGGCGCAAGCACTGCCTCTTCTACGAGAGGTACATTGATAATCGAATGAGAGGGAGCTGGATCGACGCGTCCCTCCTGGATTGATCCTTCGGTAGTACGAGCACTTCTTCTTGCCATCACAATTGATGACAAATACTACATCCAGTGAGTCTTTGCAGAGCTTCGGGAATCCTCGTTCCCACAGACGGCACGAAACTATTGCGGATCGCTCCGGTGCTCTGGTAGACCGGTCGAATTGAACCACATTAGCTCGGAAGAAAACCGAGCGCGTGAACAGTCAATGCGTGAGTTAGTAAGTGACACGAAGGTTTTTAACATGGAAAACCCGGAAAAGGGTGGAAAATCACGCGGCTTGTGCTGTTCCGGCCAACTTCCACTATCTTCTGGGGTTATAATTAGAGGCGTAGAATCCAAGCGAGACAGACCTCCACTCATTACAGTAGTGGAGAGAAAGAGAGAACTCCAAGGGTGACAGACCACCTCTCGGGAAGCTAAGTATTTCTTCTTCTGAGAACAACCGTGAGAACAAAAGTGAGAATGCTGACGAGAACAAAAGTTAGAATGCTGGTGAGAACAAAAGTGAGAATACCGATGAGAACAAAAGTGAGAATGCTGAGTCGCCTTTCGGGGAATGGAAATCTCCAAGTCCATGAAGGTGATCTTCAATCACCGAAGGAAAGCTCAGAGGAAATCTCCGCTGAGCTCTCTCAGGTGCCGAAAGCAAGGTGTCCTGAAATGAAGGCTCTGGGCTCCTTTTATAGCCTTGGGCAAGTGTAGCCTGGTAATTTTGTCGTTGTAACCACCGTAACCACCTGACAGGCGAATCATGTTTGTCGATTCGGAGCACACGGATCACCATTTTTGGTATATGACCGTCTCGCCCTTCGGGCAGTTTGCGCAGTTCGGGCAGCTTCGTTGAAGGTGAAAAGGCGACGAACGGTTCCTGCAATCTGACAAATTAGGAAATGTTAACTGCGCGCGCGTTCAGAATGTGGAAACGTTCTGAGCGCATTCAGAATGTGGAAACGTTCTGAGCGTGCGGGGAAGCGTTCAGAGCGCGCATTGAACATGGAAGTGTTCTGAGCGCGCAACGAACAAGAGAGCGCTCTGGGCGCGCGATGAACTTGGAAAAATTAGAAGTCGCGGCCCCTAGGGGAAGTCGGGCTCCGACCGCACCCCGGTACTAGGGGGGGGCTCAGCTTGGCCGCACCCCCATGGGGTGCGGTTTGGCCGCACCCCCATGGGGGTGTGGTTTGGCTGCACCCCAGAGCGGGTGCGATTAGGTCGCATCCCCACTGTGGGTGGTGCGGCTAGCCACACTGCGCTAGTGGGGTGCGAGCTAACCGCACCCCAATAGTGGGGCACGGTCATGATGGCGTACGGCGCCGGTGGAGCGTAAATTGCGCGGCGGATTCCTCCACTCCCATGATCATGGGTTGGACTCTTGACTCCACTTATTCCACTTCTCTTTAGCGGAGCTTCTCTAAACGCACCCCATGAGCTCTTATAACTTCGTAGATGCGTATTATATTTATGGGTCACATCAATAGTAACAATAACATGTTTCATGTTGCTTATGCTTATGCTTTGAAGGAAAACATTAGGACTTGGGCATGATTAATTAGTTTCCTTATGGAAGACTTGTGTATGGAGAACAATCATATGTGGACAATCATTTCAGATAAATAAAAAGGGTTGATAAACGTTGTTGAAGAGTTATTGCCTAATGCCAAACACAGATTTTGTGTAAGGCATATGTATAACAACTTCAAGCAAAATTTTAAAGGCTTACGATTAAAGGAGTTGTTATGGAGAGCTGCGTCTGCGACAAGGGTTGTTGATTTTAATGCTGAAATGGAGAAGCTGAAGGCATGTGATAAGAGGGATTATGTTTGGGTAAAGGAAAGACACGGAAGACATTGGGCAAAGTCTCATTTTAATGTTTGGCCTAAGTGTGATATGTTAAATAATTTTTGTGAAAGTTTTAACAATGTAATCTTAAAGGCTAGAGATAAGCCTATTATCATAATGTTGGAGACAATAAGGGTAATTCTAATGAAAAAGCTCCATACTAAACGAGATAAAGTGCTCAAAATTAGTGGAGAGGTGTGCCCTTCCATACAAAATTTTTTGGAAAACAACAAGCGAGATGCACACGACTATATTTCAGTATGGAATGATCAAGACAAATTCGAAGTTCAAGGGTGGAATGGAGATAAATGGACGGTGAATTTGATCGACTTTGAAAAGTTGTAGTTGTATGCGGTGGGATCTCACAGATATTCCTTTTGTGCATGCAACATCGTGTCTCTTTTATCGTTGGAAAAATGTTGAGGATTACGTCGAACATTGGTAGAAAAGAGATGTTCATCAGGGCTTACGCGTACTTATTAAATCCTATAAATTCAAGAAAAGGGCGGCTCTTAGACAATTTGAATCCCATCGTTCCTTGGACTAACATACGTAAGAAGCCTGAAAGGCCGTCACAACATGGTAGAGGAAAAGTAGTTGAAAAATTAGAGGCAGAAATACATAGAATTAAGAGACACGGTATAAAGTACACATGCTCCAACTTTGGAACATGAGGGCATAATAAATCAGGTTGTACGGAAACATCCCAAGCAACAATGCCTTCAACGTCTACAAGAAAATCAAAAATTCCGGTAAGCATTGTTTTCTTTTATATTTGTTTTGCAATTTCTCTTTCAATTCCAGTGCTAATATATAAATTGCATTGAAATGTAGGTGCGTAGGAACACAAGAAGTGTGAATCTTCCATCAAAGCTTATCTACCAATTTGGAGTTCGTGGGAAGATGATCGTGAATTTTATTTTGACTATCTTAGTTGTGTTGTTACATTGTGTTGTTGGGAACTTTATTGGGTAATCAATTTGTATGAGAATTTTGTAAGAGACATATGCTTGAACCAAGTTTGTAATGTCTGAATTTTGTAAGAGGCATATGCTTGAGCCAAGTTTGTAATGTCTGAATTTTGTAAGAGACATATGCTTAAGCCAATTTTATATTAATTTTATTGCAATTCTATTTTATAATGGAGACACTTCTATTTGAAGCTGATATATCTTCTGCCTTGGAGATACTTTATTAATTGAGACACTTCTATTTTAACACTTCTATTTTATCATCCATTGATGTTAACTGGGGGATGCTTTATTAATAAGGGCTGGAATTGGAGTTTTATAAGGGCTGAAATAGGAGTTTTATATATAAGGGCTGTAATATGAATTTTATCTCGTTGAGTGGGATGAGAGTTTTATCTCGTTGTAATGGGAGTTTTGTAAGGGCTGTAATGTAGTGGAATGGGAGTTTTATCTCGTTGAGGTATGTTGGGTTGTAATGTGGAGAGGTATGTTGGGCGTGAACTAGGTTGCAGATAGAAGGAATTGGTGTGAACTGGGCTGCATATAGAATGAATGGACGTGAACTGGGCTGCGGATAGAACGAATGGGCGTGAACTAGGCTGCGGATAAAAGGAATGAGAGATTTATTAAAGACTAGACCGAAATACCATGTTTTATAAGCATATGGTGCAAAGTGCAAGACTAATGCTAATTGGGGGGGGGGGGGGGGGGGGGGGCATTGTGCCAATTTTAATAATTTGGGGGTGCATTGTGCCAAAACCCCACATTTGTCGGGTGCATTGTGCCAAAAGCTCGTTTGGAGTTTGCTAATCTTAGCTCAGCCTCAGGACACTCTTCGCATATAGTTGGGCTATTAACTCCCCTCAAGTTTTACATCATTGTTAATAATCTCCTTAGAGTATCTCCAACCAATCGGCATTTGAGGCTTCAAATATGGAGGTGGTCTCTCTCCTCCTCTAAATTTAGAGGAGTGAGAGAGAAAATGGAGAGCTCCATTTTATTTTAAATATTTTTATATTTTAAATGCTTAAAATATTTTTTTTTTATCAAACTCCTCTATTAATTTTTAACTTACGTAATCGTTAATATACTTTTCCAATTATAATATATAATATATCAATAAAATCGTCTTATCGAGACATACAAAACAAGACTAATATTAAATACCTTTTAATAATTATTTATCATAAATTTCCTTTAAAAAAATTTCATAATAAAAATTATTTATTTCGTTAAACATAAAAATAAGAGTTTTAAATGTACATTTTAATACTATAAAGATTTCACATATTTTATTAAATACGAAAGTTCAAATATATTTGAAGTTTTTCTTCATAACATATAGTCTTCACAACATAATTTTACTTTATATCTTCACTACATATAAAAGAAGTCATGTGTCAACATTTGTCTTAATTTTTGGCTGAATTCATTGTTGTGAGGGAAGTGGAAGATAATTTTTTTTTTCTTTGGCCCCAGTGTGACAGTACATTTATTGTTCGTTATTCTCGTAATTTTATTTGTCTCTCCGAATACAAAACTTTTAATTAAACACCATTTTAATTTTTTTTTTCTTTTGAGTCATATTTCATATAATGTATTAAAATTGTGTTTTAATTAGAAAGAAATAAATTTTAATAAAAGAAATAATTTTTATTATTTAAAAAACTAAATTTTAGAAGGTTTTACTCAAAAATAATTTTATCCTTAATTATAGTTGATACTAGCTGTATTTAAAAATTTAATCTAGACATTATATTAAAAATTTCTATTCCAAGTATTTTAATTAGAAATTTCATTTTACTCCTTAATTAACTTAAAACTTAATTTTTATGATGATTTAGAATAATTATGGTGGAAAAATAAAGTTAAGGGGGATTATCCACTTATTTCTAAAGTCTGAGGGGTTATTGACTTAAGCGTAAAACTTAAGAGGGGTTATCAACAATTTAGTCTAAAAAGTATTATCAATTAATTTGAAGCAATGAAACTGTGATCCGTTAGGCTTATTGCATGTCATTGATGTTTATCATTCAATTAATAGCTCATTGGGGCATATGCAATCGGAAATGAAATGACTCTTTTGCCCCTAATAATGCCATGTCTCATCACTGCATTTGGACAGGTCAATTTTGGTCATTTATGATGAAACAAATTTTACCTGTGTGGATCACATACGGTCGAAGTTGGATAATAGATTAAGCGCAATCAATGTGTGTGGGTGACCTATGCATTAAGAAATGTCATGAACAAAATTATTTAATTATTTTGTATTCGTGTAATCAAACAAATTAATCGATCATTAAGATTTATGTGAAAACAATTAATAGGATATGAAAGGAAAATGAATACGTGAACTGAAATGCGGAAAATTTAAAATGTTTGTTATTCTTTAATTTGTTTTCATGTCGTGCAATCACAGACATCCTTAATAACGTGCATATGTTTTCTGGATGAATTCGGAGGCCCTTATTTTCACCGGTCAAGCGGTTACGACCGCATGAACCAGAGCTTAATTAAGGTCCCATTCATGCGGTCATAACCGCTTGACCGGTGAAAAAAGTTCCCCCAAACAGAGCCTAAACCTAATCGAAACAAAAACTCTCTTTTAGGTGAATGAATGTGCTCTCGACTTAGTGACATTCCTAAGCCATGCAAGAATGAAACCTCACAAGTCAAGTTAAATATGAAACTTCGGTAGGTACATTTCAATCAACATGTGAGAGTCTATCACATCAAGATATACTTTATAATTCTTTTAAGTTTAAGTGTCATTATCCTCAGTCAACACCAGTCCGCTCCAACACTAAGACTCTCGGTAGACACTCAGCGGGATGGACGATTACTAGTTTAGCAGTGGTGCTTTTCCCCTTCTCGGAAAGGATATAAGTGGTTACCTGGCAAATGTCCGCGCGCTCTTCTGCCAGCCCAAATCCTGCGACCGTGGCCGGTGCCCTCCATGCCGATCCTAGAAGTCCCGGGCGGACACTTAGCAGAGACCGTGTGCTCTCACCAGAGGGATGCACAGCTCTCCTCAGCGAAGATATGCGCATTTATTCGTCAAGCGTGCACGCACTCCTCCAGGCAGTTCAGCAGTTTCTCAGAAAGGTCGCGGCGGATACTTTTTAGAGTTCGCCTGACCCCTTCCTCTCGGCAAGCAGTAGTGAGTGCGGCTACGACCTGTCGTATCCGCGCACCTTCCTTTTTCTCCCACTACCCGACCTCTCGTGTATCTCGGGTAGTTGAGCATTTAATGAGACATTAAATGCTCCCAACCGTCTGAGTAGCCTACCCTCATGTATAAACAAAGGGTCAGGGGTGCTTGAAAGGGACACGGAACTTGGGTCAGAATCTACCCAGTAGTAGGGGCAGTTAAAAGATCCAAGTGTACGTCTGTTGCCTACTATTCGCTCTTATTCGCCCCTTGTAATAGCTTGTAATAACGAATTTTTTTGGAAAAATACTGTCCGCACCAAGTGGTATTAGCTGCTGCGGGTAAACCTGGTGTCCGCCGCTGCTAGCGCCGACCTCTTTTCTATGCGCTGTTCACTCGACTCTCAAGGGCTAGTAATTGATCGCTTGCGGTTCTCCATGTAAGACCCATCCTCAAAATTAGCGGTCCGACTGGGGGATCTTATCGCACACCACTTTACTGCACGACGCCGAAGCGACTACGAAGGGTGAAGGCACGTCCTTCTCCTACCCTCTCCTTGAATACTCCATTGTCACACATCGAGTGTGATGTCAAGCGAATATCACTACACACCAACAGAGTAGGGAAGCAGTTTTTTAGCGAAAGGCACCGATAACGAGTGCACCTCATAATAATCAGCGGTAGACATAGATATATTAGCGGAAGACTATCACAGAAACATAATGCTCAAGATATGTATGAGTAGAATCAACTTCTATGTTGCATTATACCATATCAGTCAAGGTTCTATAATTACCATGAGATATGTAAGAAGGAGAATGCGGTCATGTTAAGTTATACCTGATGTAGCCTGCACAATGACTTTCTCAGTTCTTTGTACGATATCACTCACCCGCACCTGTCTCCTACGCTTGAAACAAATATTATTACCACGAATAGAATCACATCCAGATTGGTAACAAGTACAGTAAAATATTTGCAAGGGTCGTGGCAGTCTTTTCGCAACCACCGCCTACGTACTTCATATCATCATGCATACATTCTCATACTCATATAGTTCTATTAGTTTCGTATGGGTTGTCTTCCCAGACCATCCTTCATGTGGCTTAACTCAGAGTATAACTCGTCAGCCATCCGATTTTCTCCCAAAGAAACAATTTCTCGAAGGCACATTAAATTCCCGTAGGAATTATTCTCGAGGCACATTATATTTTTATAATAATATTTCTCGGTGGCATAATATATATTCAGTAGGAATAATTCTCGAAGGCACAATATATTCCCGTATGAATAATTCTCGAAGACACAATGTATTTCTTTAAGAATAATTCTCGAAATATATTCCTGTAGGAATAATTCTCGAAGGCACAATATATTCTCTTAGAAATAATTTTCGAAGACACAATATATTCCCTTAGGAATAATTCTCGAAGTCACATTTATTTTCATAAGAGGAGAGAAGAGAAACTCTTTTAAGCTTAACAAGAACTCCATCCGAGAGTTTATAGAGGGAGAGGAGAGAAACTCTTATGTTTAACAATAATTTCATTCGAGAGTTTATAGAGGGAGAGGAGAGAGACTCTTTATATGCTCATAATATCTCCATCCGAGCAGGTATAATTATTTTAATCAGGTTTTTGTTGATCTTTTGGATTGCTTGGTGTTCAAAACCAAGCCATCCACATGAGGCTCATGTATTTCTCATTGAGCCATATTATAGTTACAGAAAATAGAGAAGGAGAGTTTCCAACACCAAGAATATTTTAATCAGGCCTCCGTCGATCTTTTGGATGCTTTGGCGTTCAAACTCAAGCCATCCACATAAGGCATTTGTTCTTGAAGGTGTTAGATACTTTTCAAAGCACATTTATCAAAATACTGCTAAATTCTGTTAATTTATGTTTCGAGAAATGAGCATCGGTAAGGACATATAAACAAGGAATCTATTACTACAAGCATATTTATTTCATAAGGCACTATTCAGTGAGAAATGATGTTTGCTTGTTGGTCTTGTTGTCGACTAGTATCATGTATGTCTTTTACACCATAGAAGGATATCATTTAATAAAGCATCTTTGATAGTAGAATATAAGTGTCTATATCATCATATTAGGAACTCACCCATAGATCAGTTAGCTTAGCATGGAGGAAAGGAAAAAAACTAACACCATTGAAATACAACTTAAAGGATGTTCAACCTATTGCTCTTAGTAACATTCCTCTATGAATTTAAAACTGCAGTAGATGAGGAATAAGTAGAAGAGAGGAGTCAAATAATGTTGGTCAACCTATAATAGATTCTATATGTAGATTCCTAAGTATTAGTACAACTCCATCTCATAAACATATAATATAAAGCCCTTGATTTCTATCCAACTTTTCTCCTTTTAAGATTAGCCTATAGAAATCACCCAATCTCAAATAAATTACCCACGACACATTTGGCCCAAAAGCCATGGATCAATAATAGTAGTCATCATAAGATTTCCCTATTCTTTAAGCAGCCTGCCACAACACCCATACCCATCTTTATAAAGAAGAAAGAGAGGAAAAATGTCATACTTATAAATTTCAGCATTCTCATATTTTCATTTACTAAACCTGAAATTTCCCTCCACCATTCCAACTAACAACTCACTGCCTAGACTAGATTAAAAAAGATATAGAGTTAATATGAAATGGTTGAGACGACCATAATTGCTCGAGAAACATTGGAGCGAGCCTAGATGATTTCCACATCCATCCTAAAATAATATGCAGGCTAGAGCTTTGCCATCTTTGGCCCCAGAACAAAGGAGGGGCACCACGCAGGGCCCCTCTGAGAGAAATAGAGAGAGGGAGGGAGTGAGCCATGTATTTTCAAGGCACATTACCTAATTGTCACAATTTCGTTCGTCAAGATGAGAGCGGACGTAATTTTTTTTGTTAAAGTGAATCCTCCTAACATGGCACATGTTTTCCAAAGAAGCCCAACATTTTTGATAAAGCCATTCTTAGCAAGTTTCGATTTCTTAGGACAACTCCAAAGCCCCCCATAGACTCTAAATATGTCAAAGGTTTTCAGCAGTTAAACATAATTTTATAACATATTATCAAATAAAAGCATTTCCAATGAGTACTCCCACCTTTTTATTGCATACTATATGAAGCAGAGGAAAGTGATCAGGGGTAAGAAGATGAGAATGAAAAGGCAGAGAAGGAATTGTCATCCTCCAACAAAAGTAAGCAACCTGCTTCATATAATAATTAGAAAGTAGGTGCTGATTTTAAACAACCTTAACCTCCTCTTATCACCACCCCACCATCTTTTCTCTACCTCAGAGCAGAAGGAGGAGAAGGAGGGAGAAGAAGGTGATTGTGTTTGCCTCGTAATCTTTCCCAAATCAAAATTAATCAACTGATTATGTAACGAAACACTAAATTGATGTTACCTGGAAAGAAATTGTAAGGAGCGGAATTTAAATCTATCTCGCATATAACATCAAATCGGTGAGGTAAGTTTTGCTCCATAGAAAATTTACACAAACAATAGCATAAAAATGAAATTTATATTGAAGAAACCTCCACCTAAAGCTCCTGAAAGCGCTCACACGATGACTTATGTAAATATGAATGAAATAACATGTAAATATACAAAATGGTGAGCCAAAAGATATGGAAATCATGTTAGATGAGCGCCTAAACACTATATGAAATACGCTCATCAGACCGTCACTCCCATGATATATGTAAGACCCTTTTTTTTTTCTTTCCAAACACCCGAGTCTTAGGCCCAGAACCGCCGTTTTGCGGTGACACCCTCGCTCGGGAAGGTCGCCACTACAAAACGCCGATCCTGCCGACCAAATCGATAACAAATAAGAAAAGTATACTTGAACAAATAAAGAAGCTCAAGTCCACATCACATGAAATATAAACCATAAGGATAAATATCCACAGATAATAACTGAATAAAAATAACCAGGGTTACAATAATAAAGGGCTCATGCCCTGTACATCATGTCCTCACTACAAGATCACTCGCGGAAGCTAACTAATAATCTCTCACTAATCCTGAATCCTGTGCTCATGTACTAGATTGGCCCGCCTCCATCTGCACCGGTCTCTGGTGTTGTTGCGTCTCCTCGATCCCCTAAAATGATATGGTCCATCGACCGTTAGTCAAAAAGACTAAGCCTCGTTTCCCACCACCCATCCCCCAGTGGCTCCTAGGCACCGTGTGGGAGGGATGAAGCGGGGGACAGCAAGGGGTATAAAACAAAGCAGATGACGGCGGATCTAGTCTACATGAAATGTCTACCACTACTCCAGTGTATATATATACATTTAAAGCAATAAATAAAGCATGACAAAGAACAATTAAAGAACAGTAAGTAAAGACAAGTATATAATATAAAAGTAACCATTGATTTATTGGAATGCCCATACAAACCTATAGACCAAGGGGTCGTTTAGCAAGGCCTGTCGTATAAAAAGTCCCATAACCAATTTATACGCTAGGGGTAGGGGTTGAAATGCAGTGCTTATGCCATGACATGCAGAGTTATGCAGTTTATACTATGTTCATACAAGTGCAATGCACACACTTCGACTCTATGCGCACAGACCTTTAGTTCCCCCTTTTTGGAGCTAGCAAGACTCCCATGATACTTCCGTAGTGGCAAACGGAAGTGGTGGGTTGGGCCTCGCCCACCTCTAGGTTGGTATTCACACTACCTAGCCTAGACCTATCGTACGCCTCAACGCAAAACCGCAGAGCATCTGCGTACTCTTACTGGCTGGACCACCAGACTTTTATGGCTAAGTGCAAATTCCACACTTGCCGAGTCAACGTATTGACGTCGGTGTGAACGACTGTACAATACCGAAGACCCACCACCTTTATGCACATGCAAACATGTTTACCATATATCTAAGATCTCCAATTCATAAGCTACCCGGACTAACTTGTCCGACCAAGGATCTTTTTGAGTCACAAGATCACTGGATCATTAATCCGTTCTTACAACCATCGAGCCTACAACTCGGAGCACCAAACCAACTAAAACTCCCGTAACCACGGGGTGTGAGTGAGTGTGTTATTAAATTATTCTTGTATAACATCTTACTCCTACGACTTACGGTTAATCTTGGATTTCCCGAGGATTACCATGTAAGGGGCTCGCTACAGTACTAGGAACTATAATAGGATGACACCCCAAGGCTTCCTTTCTCAAGACACTTAATGTTATTGGTAACTACCCATAAGAATACCCATCTTACCATTATAGTTGATTTAAACCTAGGTGTTTTATGACACGCCAGAGAAAAGACGATCTTTCATCAATCCCTAGCACAACCTTACTCTTAACTCACTAAGCACTCTTAATCACAAAACCTCTTTTTGGTGACCTCAAACTCTTCATCCTGACCATGTACACCAACTACATACAATTTTCACTTAGCAGGCCACAAAATAACTAAGCTTCACAGTTTTACTATACGCAGACCAAACTAGCTATATGAAGCTTATGAGCAGAAGTACTCCAAATACTCATCCCCATGACCTTAGATTATTACCAGAAGACTATCATGACTTTATAAGACTAAATCCAGAGAATCATATTTTTTCTTAATTGTTTAGCATTTATTTCAATTTCTCCAACATTTGCCAAGTATAAAAATGAACATGAAGTGTAAGGAATTCCTATGATATGGCTCCCCAAAAATTATGGTAAATCTATGATGGCAAAATAACAGCAATTTCAGCATATCATATTTTTACAGTAAAGAATTGTTCTCTATTTTTAATATTTAGCATCTAACCAAACTTGTAGACTTATGAAGGAACCACCAAAAATATTTAATCCAAAATTATGGGAAAAATACCAGACCCTTGTATTCATTAGAAAAGTCTACTGACTATATTGTAGAATTTATGGGAGTCATTTTATCACTTAAATGAATTCTTTAAGAAAATCCCAAATCAAACATATTGTGAAGTGACCCATTGATATTAAGTTCTAAAAATTCCACAAAAACTCATAAGGACTCCTAATGCCCTAAAATGTCCTATCACCAAATTGCACAATTTAATAAAGAGCATTGGACCTTCATTTATGTTTCTTAAACCTATGACAAAATAAATGCCTTGTGAATGGAGTACTGATTAAATCATTTAATAAATTACACAAAAATTATCAGAGGTCTATAATATGATTATAAAGGCACTACCAAGGTTTCATCATCATCCAAGAACATTTGAGCATGTAAATACCACTTATAAGAAATTTCCCTAAAGGGGTTATGACCTAATTTAGGGGAAATAAATACTCCTACAATTCTCTCAAAATTCCCTCGGGCATTATTGCACCCCATGAACATATCCACTAAGTCTCATGACCATTCAAGGACTTTTGACCACATTTTCTTCACAAGGTTCTATATGCACCCTTAGGGATAAAGCTAGGGTCCTAGGGCATATCCAACTCCACACCACCCCAAATCACTCATGGAGGTGTTTTAGATGATCCTAAACCAGTGCACAAGGTGTCACCTCATGTTGATGAGATTTGACCACAATACCCCAAAATGAACATTATGCCCTATTTGACCTAGTTTAAACAAACTTGGGTTGACAAATTACCCAACCAAATCAGTCCCTATTGGGCTGAGATTTTTAGCAGGGTCATATAATAACCCTAATAAGCATCCACCAAAATTTGGAGGGCATTGGAGGTCATTTGACCCAATAATTAATTAATATATGATTTATGTAATTATTACAAAAACCTTAGAAAAAATTTCTCCAACAATTCCCATATTTGGGTATGATGTGTGTGTAGGTATAAATAGCCTAGGGTTTAAATATCAAGCCCATAGCATTTCTCTATCAAAAGTTATTCAAGAAAAAGTGACTGCCCCACCCTTGGGACCAGTCCAACCAAAATGGCACTACATGGAGCTACATTGCCCCTATTGGGCTGAAACAAATTTTGAAATAAAGTACACACCAAGAGCTACAACTTTGATGTTGACCACTTTTCTATAGAGGGACCTAAGTATTTTCTATAATTATTTCTAACTGCTGCCAATAAAGGGACAGAAATATAGGAATAATAATGCATTATTATAAAAAAAAACTGCTGCACGAATCTTAAAGCAGAAATGGAGGGCATCTGGTTGTCTTCCTCCTCCAGCAATGGCCGAAATTCACTCCTCCTGTAGCCTCTTCCAGCCCATTTTCCCGGCCATCCGACCACCTCCTTGGCCGGACACCACCACCACCACCTCCGTTGAGGTGGTGGCTAACGCCGGGCGGCGGCACGGCCGCCGGAGGGGCCGATTCTGGCGAACCAACGGGAAGAAAATCCATGGAAATTTCAGATTTTCGCTCACCAGATCGGGCTCAATTGAGCCCGATTTCTCTCCTATTTTGATCTAAGATTTATCCACTGAGATAGAGGAGGAGGGGAGGACCTTTATTGGAGCCCGGCGACGATGGCGGCGGTGGTCGGCCATGGCTTTTCCCCTCTCCGACGAGCTTGCCCGATCCCTCGATTCTCCGCAAGAACATTCGATCCAATACATTATTTTGACTGCCATCCATCTTTTGAAGCTAATGGTTGAGTTGGATTTGAGAATGGGGGGGGGGGGGGGGGGGGGGGTTGCTTAAGGGGGATTTAAGGGGAACAAAATTCGGCCATGCCATTAATGGCTATTAAAGGTGAATTTCGGCCATGGTAAAAACACCAAAATCAGCCCCCATGTGGGTTGGAAAACCTCTTAAACTTCTTATAACTGAAAGAGGGAGTGAATCCCATCAATTGGGGAGGCCTTTGGCCTCCCCTTGGCCATGAATGTCATTACTTCTCTCTTTCTCTCTCCTATATTTTTGGGGAAAATGGGATTTTCTCTCTCCTGGCCGAATTCTCTAAAATTAAATGACAATTTCAGTAATTCCCAACCCCATTAGGTAGTGGACCACTTCAATTGGGTCTAGCCCAAGTGGATTGGACTTGATTGGGTCAAAATAGGTCATTTTGACCTAAATTTAGGGTGGAGTTAACTTTGGTCAATTTGAACATTAGGGTTGACCCCAATGGGTGGGTAGTGACCCATTGGTCTCTCTTAAGGGTTAGGAAGGTCTGGGTAGGGTCAATTTGGCAAGGTGGAGGCCAATTGACCCACAATAGGCCAATTTGACCAAAATAGGGCTAGAGTTGACTTAGGTCAAATTGGTGGCCCCATGATGGGGGTTTTTAGTCCATTGGGTCCCTAATATCCTTATAAGGGTAGGGGAATGGTCAATTTGGCATGGTGGGGGCCAATTGACCCTAATTATGCCACTTTGACCAATTTAAGGTTAGGGTTGACTTTGGTCAACTTGGCCACTTTGGTTGACCCTAATGGGTCCTTGGTGCTCTATGGGAAACCCTAAAGGGTTAGGTATTCTATGGTGAGGTCAAATGGTCAATATGAGGCCCTAAAGTCCAACCCTAAGCTTGGTAACTAGAAATTGCTATTTACAGACAAAGGTGGTTTTCTTCTTCTTTCCTAAGCTTTTATGCACCCTTTGTGCTTCCTATGGGTTTGTCATGCCCTAGTCATGACCACACCATCCTAGGGGTCTAGCTGTTTGGGGGATGTTACAATATATGTCTTATAGGATAGAGCCGAATACCTTTGAATTGCGGGTGGCTAAACCTACTAGATGTGAGTGCTACTCCTGAGATGTCCCCCCGCCCAATATTGGGGACCCAGGTAAAAGAGTCAAATTCTTGGCTAACGTAATAGCATACATCATCACATCATAATATTCTTTTATTTTCATCATATCGTGCACGTCGCATCATCACATCTTGAATTATCATTGTTTACCAATCAGATAGCCATATATTAGGCCAGTTTCAACAGACCTTTATCAGGCTAGTCGTTTAGACCCCTCAAAAGACAAATTATCAGTCTGACTACGATAATTCCATATGCGCATAATCTTCAATATATATATATATATATTTGCACGTTAAATGCCAATTATATTCATGTCATCAATTATGCATGCAATGCAATAAAAAACGCAGGGTTTCATTATCAAGTGAATACACACAATTCGACCCTTTGTTATATCTATCGAATTATTGCATAAACATCAACATTATTTAGGCATAACAATTACCTAGTATAAGACATACGTACTCCATTACATTTCACCTACCTCAATTTCGACGCTCGAATTAATGTCGGGTAGTATTTCAGTGCTTTTTAAGAATTCAGGCTTCAATTTCAAAACATAGTACTTGGGCAGCACTTCGACATAACCTAAGATTGAAATGTCTCTCTAGAAACTTTCCCGAACTTCCCTAAATTTTTCTCAGCGTTCTTACACTTTCTCTCTAATTTCTCTCCTTGTCTCTTGATTTCAAATAACTGAAAAGAATTTGAAGTAATTTAAACATTCCATTGGATCCGTATTTATAATATTTTTCCAACGCCACCAAAATCACCTAAATCCGAGCTCTAGAACTCCCGGAAAGTCCAAAAAATCAAATCGCCCTTTGCTGGGCTCTCTGGAGATGACACGTGTCGCCCATATAGATATTTGGCACCACATGTCGCCACGTGGATTCCATGCACGTTGCCACATGGCAGCATGCACGTCGCCACATGGCGACCATACACAACGCCATGTGTCGCCACGTGGTGGCCATGCACGTCGACAAGTGGAGGGCATGCACGACACCACATGGCGGTCATGTATGGCGCCACATAGCATCCAAGCACGTTGCCACATGTCGACTATGAATGTCGCCATTTGTTGGTCATGCACGACGCCACGTATCGCCATATGTTGCCACGTGGCGTGCACCTGCCAGAAAAAATGAATATACCTACATGGTATTTTTTTTACGTCCTGATTCCAAATCCGGCCTTGATTGTTTCTATATTCTTACCGGTTCTTGCCGAATTTACACTTTTTTTTATACGAGTGCTGATTTTGGCAAATAAAATTTTTGAACACTGGAATTGTACTTTTTTCGTACAAACTCTATTTTTTATACAAGAAGGAACAATTGATTGAAATTTGCCAGCGAGTGTGGTTTCGCAATCGTTGTTGGAGCTGTTTTGGCCTGGAAACCCTCCCTTCGTCGATTCCTTGTCCGCATGTTATGCTTTCTCGGAGAGACTCCACCCGCAGAGATTGTAAGTTTAGCTTGGATTATAAACTTCAATTCAGCTTTTCGATTACATTTTTTTTTCAAGCAAGAAGAAGTTCTCCTGCCCGTACAAGCACGAGAGAATACGCCGTGCAACCCTCTGGTTGCGATAAACTTTAACATTAACGTCCACTCTGGGGGAGTAGAATCGGAGATCAATCAAAGCAAGGGGGAATCAAGACTTGCGGTAGAGGATGGCGGAGCATGAGGAGTTGCACTGATCGATGTATATTATACTTTGTAATTTAATAAATATAAACCCCCAGTCACGCTATATTATAACAATACTTCAGCGTTGATTTCATCGATCAATGCAGTAGCATGGGGGCTACTGCAAGTCTTGATTCTCCCTTACTCCGATTATTCTCCCTTACTCCGATTCTACACCCCCAGAGTGGACGTTAATGTTGAAGTTTACCGCAACCAGAGGGTTGCCCAGCGTATTCTCCCGTGCTTGTACCGGCAGGAGAACTTCTCCTTACTTGAAAAAAAATGTAATCGAAAAGCTGAATTGAAGTTTATAATCCAAGCTAAACTTACAATTTCTGCTGGTGGAGTCTCTCCGAGAAAGCATAACATGCGGAGAGGGAATCGACGAAGGGAGGGTTCCCAGGCTAAAATAGCTCCAACAACGATTGCGAAACCACACTCGGTGACAAATTTCAATCAATTGTTCTTTCTCCGCGACATCGCAAACTTTCCTCCCACCTCTTCATCCTCTGCAGCAAGCCATTTTATTTTTTCTAATCATTTTTAGATTTAATACCATCATGGGCCGGAGGAGCTGTTTCTTCTCGAGCTTCTGTTCCTTTTTCCACTAATTTGACTCCTGCATTTAACAGCCATCATGTAAAAATGCAACATGCGGTCAGTTTCTATTTCATTTAGTGTTCATTCCGGTGCTTGTAGTTTGAAGTCATGTTTTGGAAAGCTGTGTTTTTTATTTTCTTCCTATTTGTATGCAAAATTAAAACAAAGCTTTTGACTGAGTTTTGAAGAGATTTAGGTTCCGTTTGGCACGACGGTGGCGGCCATGAACGCGGTGGTCATGAAATGTCGTTCGTGAACGCCCGACCTCACCTATTAAAATTCTTGCATTTTATACTCAAATTAGATTATTTTTTTCGTAGCGGTCATAACCTTTGTCTTGCCAAACATACATTCTATGATATGGCGTTTTTAATTGACCAAACTCATAGAGCAAATAAGCCGCGGCAAACATAGTCTTAGGCTCCGTTAGGAACAGCGGTGGCGGCCATGAACGCGGTGGTCATGAACGCCGCCCGACCACACCTAATTAGGAGCTTCTGTTAGAAAAATAACTTTCCATTATTTTATTATATATATAATAATAATAATAATAATAATAATAATAATAATAATAATTTTCTCTCTTTTTATATAATTTTCCTAGATATAAATAATAAATAATTATAATTATTTATGTAATAGAATTTTCGAAATAAAAAAAAACTTAATTAAAATGACATGAATTAAAATAACAAAAAATATTAGAGTAAGAAATCAAATCTGGGTAAGAAATGTGATTACTGTCCTAAAGAAGTTGCATCATCCTCCGACAGGACTTTCAACCGATGCTCACTTCTCCAAAATACAACATCCGGCTAGATACCAAAACTTCGATGTGTGCGGACACTGAAGAAGCACAGAACACCCAAACTTTTACTAGATGAAGCAACCATAGAATAACAAGAAACTATATTGAAAGAAATGAGAGCTTAATGGGAAAAAGAGGAGAGAAATTGTATGTATATTATACTCTCATACTTTAGAGAGTTATTTATAGGCTAAAAAAATATTTCACAATTTATTAAAATATTTAAACATTTAATTATAATAATTAATACAAAATATTAATTATTTGATAACATTAATTAACTATATAAAAAATATGTTATTTACTATATAACGTTAACCCTATATCATAAATATATATATATATATATATATAATATTTATTATATATTTAACATTAATAACATTAAAGTTTATAATATTAAATGAATTGAACTTATGTTAAAGTTAATATCATAAACATTTTGCACATTATTATCTTTATTAATAATAGGAATATTATAATATCATTTTATTCATTACAATAATAAATGTATAATATATATTATATCTATAATTATTAAAATATTATCATTATTTTGTGGGTCGCCCGATTTTTTCCGGTCCAGAGAATCGGGCTGGCTTAGCTCCGGGTCGGACCGGGCGCGCAAACAGTCAAATGAAAACCAAGCAGTAATGATATGCAATAAACTTTTTTAACGTGTAAAACCCTGAAAGGGTGAAAAACTACGTGGTTGGATCTATGTCAAGCAAAAATTCACTATTTCTCCTTTATTTATAAGTTTTGAGTACAAAGAAAGTAGGAAAAAATCAAGTCCACAATAAGGCTGATATCGAGTCCAGGAGAGTGTTCCTCCATGCTTTCTCGTGGGCTCACCGAAGCGTCCAAGTGAGAGTTGCGCGGATTTGAGAGGAAGTGGAGCGAATCCCGAGCGAAGGTACGATTAAAGTCTCATGATCTCGTCAGAAAATCTCAGAACTCCTTCTAGTCTCTAGAGTTGTTTGTCTTCAAATGAAGGCCTCAGTGCTTTTATAGCTTTCTTGAAAGGTTACGTTAGTAATTGCGCCCGACTGAATCTTAGGTTGATGAATGATGTTGCCCCGTTCTGGTTACCTAGATCACCAATTTTCCCAAAATGACGAACATGCCCCCCGGGCAGTCCCCCTTTCGTGGTGACTTTGGCCCTTTCTAGTGGGTGCGGCTCACGCGCGTGGTTCGCTCGGTCGGGTCGTATTGCTTTAATTTTTTGGTCAAAGTCCCATTGGTTTGATTTAAAAATCTCTGGGGGAACCCCCATCAAATACCTTAAATTTTTACGAGTCATGATCCGCGAAGCATCGAGCGCGGAAATTTTTCCTTGCGCTTGTGATGGCCTCGAGCTGTAGATTTTGAGCACAATTACAGACACATGCCATGAATTATTATCCACTAGTGATTTGAAATTAAGAGAATTTTTTTGATTGAGTCAAATCTTTGTCATGATCGGTCGATATTTCCTCCCCTTTCTGCGAAGATATTTGATCAGAGTATGATTGGCGATGTTTCGCCTTTAAGGAGAACAGAAAATGGTAGGATATCTTCTAACCTTAATGGAACCTTCCATTATAGGTCCCCTACAGGTCTCATAAATTGGTGAGCACTGCAGCTTCTTTATTTACGTTGCTGCGAAGTTTTTGAGGATCTTGTCCGGAGTATACGGAGGTTCCCCATCGTCGTGTCTCCCTCCAAGAAAGTCGGCAATTTTTTGTGAAAATATTCCTTGTCCGAAAAAGGAGAACTTGGGGAGAGAAGAAAATGTGTGCGCTAGCCGTTAGGAATGCCGGTGTAGTGCTCTGCGCAACAACCTCCCGAGCGTGCGGGCCGCAGGGGGAGCGGCGCCCGTGCGGTGCTTGTGCGGACGCGGCGCCTTCGCGGCCGTGCGCGTCCCCTACACGTGTGCGCATAGCACCTGTACTGCTGCGCGGAGCTAGCACTAGCGCGTGGTGCTCGTGTGGTGCGCACGACACCCTCATGATTGTGCAAGCGTACGGTGCTCGCGTGGTGCCTGCGTGGCGCATGCGGTATCCGCAGGCGTGCGGCGCACGCAGTATCCGCAGGGGTGCGACACACGCGGTATCTGCAGGCGTGCGGCGCTCGTGGGGGCGTGCGGCCGCTGCGTGAGCGCGACGCGTCAGGGCGCACATATACTTTACAACGACGTTTTTATTGTGACATTTTTTAAAGCGTCGCTGTGTGTTTTCTATTTAGTGACATTTTTTTCAAAAACGTCGCTAATAAAAAGATTAAGCATTGACCACGTTTTCAATGAAAAATGTCAACATAAATGTTTATCTTTTGTGACGATTATTTTTAAAACATCACCAAAACACACTACTAGAAAAGTGAATTTAGCCCATGTATAACCCGTAATCCGTCAAGACCAGGGGGGATGGTGAAAGTGGCGGTGACAGGTGAAAGTGATCGCTCATAAATGACTACGGACGAGAGTAAAGGAGAGCGGCGGGGCCGGTATGGGGAACACCCACTCGGCCCTTTGCGGGCAAATGGGGGATGTATGTTACCTGTAACTCGTCAAGACCAAATCATAAGTAAAGACGACAGAGACCAACGGAAGCGGAGAAGCGACGCCCGAGCCAAATGGACGAGTCCACCCGCCCGGCACCCAAAAGGGGGGGGGGGGGGGGGGGGGGGGGGGGGGACAAATGGGGCTCCACTCGCCCAAGAAGGGGCGAGTGGAGTCCACTCTCCCAAAAGGGGCGAGTGGAGTCCACTCGCCCAAGGCTGGAGAAGATACTGATCAACGGAAGGATGAGCGAGCAGGACCAGGAGAAGGTCCGAAGGTGTATCCAACATAATGTGGATATCTTCGTATGGAGCGCCGCGGAGATGTCGGGTGTCGATGCAAATTTGGCGTGTCATCGCCTCAACCTCGACTCGAGCATCCGCCCCATCCGCGAGAAGAAGAGATCTGTATCGACCACCCTCGTCGGGCCGATCAGAGAGGAGGTAGAGGAGTTGCTGGAAGCAGGGTTTGTAGAGGAGATCCAGTATCCGGGATGGGTCTCCAACGTTGTGATGGTAAAGAAGAGTGGGGGGAAGTGGAGGATGTGCATCGACTTCTTTCTACTAAACAAAGCATGTCCAAAATATTGTTATCCCTTGCCCCGAATCGATGCGTTGGTGGACTCAGCTGTCGGCTTCCCGGTGATGAGCTTCTTGGATGCATTCTCTGGCTACCATCAAATCTGAATGCATCCGCCCGACGTTAAGGATGTCTCCTTCATCACAGACGACGAGTGTTATTGTTATGAGATGATGCCCTTCTGGCTGAAGAACGCAGGAGCAACCTACCAAAGGATGATGGACCGAGTTTTCAAGGATCAAAAGGGCAGAAATCTAGAAGTCTATGTGGACGACTTGCTGGTTAAGAGCAGGGATGTGGAGTCTCACTTGCAGGATTTGGTGGAGACCTTCGCCACCCTTCGAAGGTTCAAGATGAGACTTAACCCTTCGAAGTGCGTCTTCGGAGCAAGCCGAGGAAAGTTCCTTGGTCACCTACTCACCCCGGAGGGGGTGGGGCCCAACCCGGACAAGGTCAGAGCCATATTGGAGTTGGAGTCGCCGAGGAGTGCGAAGGAGATCCAAAGGTTGACCAGGAAGCTGGCAGTGTTGAGCGGGTTTCTCTCTCGGGCTGGAGAGAAGTGCTCACCCTTCTTCAAAGCTCTAAGGGGAAATCAAAAGTTTGAATGGTCGCAAGAGTGCGAGGCGGCATTCCAAGCCCTAAAAAGGCAGCTGACGCAAGCTCCACTGCTGCAAGGACCAAGAGAAGGAGAAGACCTGTTCCTCTATCTCGGGGTGGGCGCCGAGGCAGTAAGCTCGGTCCTAGTCCGAGAAGAAGGAAAGAGACAACTTGCCATCTACTATGTCAGCCGGGTCTTGAAAAAGGCGGAGCTCAGATACCCCATTCTGGAGAAGCTGGCATTTGCTTTGATCATTTCGGCCAGGAAGCTTCGACCCTACTTCCAGGCGCATTCGGTTAAGGTAGTGACCGATCACCCCCTTCGCGGCATTACGGAAGGAGTGGAGCACTCAGGCAGGTTGGCAAAGTGGTCTGTCGAGCTTAGCGAGTTCAATATCGCCTTCGTCCCTCGACTATCAATGAAAGCGCAGGTGGTAGCGGACTTTCTAGCAGAGTATGTAACCGAGGTGGATGAGTCGGAACCTCTGGAGTTGGTAGCATGGTGGCTGTTCGCGGATGGGGCATCGGGGAAGCATTCCCTCGGCAGAGGGGTGGTCCTAGTCAGCCCACAAGGGACAAGGATCGAACAAGCGATTGACATACGATTCCCCGTAACCAACAACCAGGCTGAGTACGAAGCAGTGGTGGCTGGGCTTCGTTTGGCAAGTGAACTAGGAATTCAGGATGTTAGAGTATTCACCGATTCGATGGTAGTGGCATTCCAGGTACGAGGGGAGTTCGAGACTAGAGAGCCGACCCTCCAAAGGTACCTGATGAAAGTCAAGGGCCTCGTCAGTCGGTTCCGCACCTTCTCAATCCAGCACGTGCCGAGAGAGGAGAACACTCGGGCGGACTCCCTGGCAAAGTACGGGCCTCGGGCCGGGGGAATAGTGACGGAGTTGTTCCACCCATCTATTTAGGAGGGAAAGCTGATGGAGATCGATCAGAGGGCCTCATGGGTGGATCCGATCATTGTCTTTCTGACTTCGGGCAAGTTCCCAGAAGGTGTTCCGTATAAAAGGTGATTTAGGTACAAGTCTGCCTATTATCTGATGCGTGAAGGAAGCTTGTACAGAAAGACCCTGGCAGGACTCCTAGCAAGGTGTGTGACGGAAGATGAGGTTCCAAGGGTCTTGGAAGAAATCCTTTCCGGGGAGTGCGAAAGCCATTCCGGGAGTCGGACCTTGGAGAAGAGGGTGCTGAGGCAGGGATACTTCTGGCCGACTCTTCGAGAGGACACCATGAAGTTTGCAAAGAAATGTCAGAAGTGCCAGCTCTTCGCGCCACTCCAACTCCAGCCCGCGCAGAGGCTTCGAACAATCATGGCGCCTTGGCCTTTTGCCATATGGGGAATGGACTTGGTCGGCCCGTTTTCTCAGGCGAGCGGCCAAAGAAGATTCTTATTAGTCATGATAGACTACATCTCCAAGTGGGTGGAGGTCAAGGCCTTGGCGAAGACAACCTCACAGGTAGTAAAGAACTTTATTTGGGGAGAAATAATTTGCAGGTACGGACTCCCCCTCGCCAATGTGACGGACAACGGACCGCAGTTCGCTAGCGAGGAACTCATTAGCTTCTGTGGTCAGGTCGGCATTGACCTTTGTTTCGCCTTCTTTCATCATCCTCGGAGCAACGAGCAGGTAGAGGCGGCAAACAAGGTCATAGTCAATTTACTGAAGAAAAAAGTGGGAAACTTGAAGGGAAACTGGGTGGAGCAGCTTCCCTCGGTCTTATGGGCCTTGAGAACAACACTCAATATGCCAATGGGAGAAACGTCGTTCAAGCTCTCCCATGGATCTGAAGATGTGCTCCCAGTGGAATTCGAGGTCAGGTCCCCCTGGGTCGTGGCCGCCGAGGAAGGAGGCGGAGACTGGAGGGTGGACAATGAGGAGGAACAGCGGCCACTGGAAAAAAGTGGCCCACTGGCCCAAAGTGCGAGTCGAATCCACTCGCCCGAGGGGCGAGTGGCCCGCTCGCCCGAGGGGCGAGTGACCCCCTTGCCCGAGGGGCGAGTGGCCCGCTCGCCCGAGAAGGGCGAGTGCGGTCCACTCGCCCGGTCGGACCACGCGTCCGACGCCTTGGGGCGAGTCGATCCTGGTTCGTCCGTCAGGTGCACGGTCAAGTTCCAGTTGGGGGATGGTATTTTCAAACAACGGAACTTGGCTATTGGCAGACCTAGTAAGCTATCCACAACCCATTTCCTAGAAATCTATAAATAGACCCCCATGAGCACCTTGGGGAGGGTTGGCATCTCCTTACCCCCCACCCCCGTTAGTGTTTTCGGTTAGCTAGTGACCCTGTCTTCCGTTCGCCAAGTCCTTCGGGCCAACGGTCAGGTGCTGCGAGTGCTCTCCGAGGTGCCCAGACTCAGCATTGGCTTGGGAAGGGAGGATCTTCGGATCTTTCGGGTTAGTGGCGGGACCTCCTCGCTGCAGCTCGTGGGGTCTGTTTTTGACTAAGTCCACAAGTGCTCGAGTTCCGTAACCCTGAGTGACTAGTCGTTCGACTTCACCTGAGGGAAGTAAGGGCAAGCTGCCTACCCCTATTTCGAACTGTTCGAACCCCAAGTTTTGGGTTTCAACACCACACTTTTTTGCCACGGGTCAAAAATTGTGGCTAATAATGAAGTATTAGTCATGACACATAATTCGTGGCTAATAAGCAAATATTAACCACATATGCCTAATTCATGGCAAAAAAGAAAGCATTGACCACAATTTGCTTAATTCATCGCTAAAAGATAGTATTAGTCATAGTTACATAATCCGTGGCAATTATTTTAGTCATATTTCTTAATCCATGACTAAAAATGAAGTATTAGCCACGATTATGGGTCGTGGTAAAAATTATTATGAGATAATTGATTAAAATTTATCTATTTTTATTAATAAAATGTGAAAAATATATTAATATTAATTTAAATATTAATTATCATACTTAATTAATCTGTATCACATATAATTCGATCAATTAATATGTTATGATCGTCATAATTATTCATATATTTACAAAGCAACTTTCAATCAAGACACATATTACATTGAATGTTTGAGTGTTGGTAGAAATTGAGAGCTAAACTTCTTAAGTGTGACAATCTAAAGATGATCATGAAGTGTAGAAGGAACCTTTTACTCATGTAACATCCCATTTTCAATAGTTCTAGCAGATTTATTTGACCCACATTGAGCGGTCTAGTTGGGCTCATGTGACTAATTTACCCGATTATGACCCAAGACATATAAGATAAATTAAGTATTCGTAAACTCACAAACCAAGTTATTGACCCAAAGCACATCAATATGATTTATGAGGTATGATTGAGTGTTGGATTACTGCCTCTCTTCTTCCAAAAACCTTTGCCGCACCTAGTGCTTTCTTCTCCTCTAACATCCCTAAACAACCCAATCTTATGAGAAATCTCCTCCATCAGACTGAAGATCTCATTCTCTGCATTTCAATCTTTCATTGGGTGGTTAGGGATGTTTTTCAACTGTGAGGAGCTTATTTTACTCTCATATCCAGGTATTCTTCCGCTTAGAAGCACACCATACCCTTAGTCATTCTATTACATTCTCTTAATCCAGTTTATTTCTTTGTTTACCAAGCCTCCTTCCTCCTCCCCATCTCTATGACCTATACTTTATTGCTTCCCCTAATTTTTCTTTGGTAGAATGCATATCTGGTCACACTCACCTATCGGGCAATTGTTCATCAGCTCCTCACGGATCTATAGGAGGTTAACAAGAAACTTGATCAGATGTATGCCTCCCTTTTTCATTCAAAGTTTCTATTCTTCTATACTTAATCCGATTTTCATGTTAGAACAAATTCCAAGCCTTTAAGTTCATAATAACTGACATAGGTTCTCTGCACTCTGATCTCCATCCCATTCCTTTGCTTATTTGTTGTTGCATGTTTAGAAACAAAAATGAGATCAAATGCATATTTAGAAACAAAAATGTGATCACATTCCTTGCATGTATATATTAGCATGGGCCTTTTTATTCAAACATAAATATTTCATTCTGTCAAGTACCAGACAAGTTGAGCATTTATTTTTCTTATCTTCAACGTACTGCTTGAGATTTTTTTCCGTTGAAACCTGCTTGCAGATTCAAAAAACTCTGGTTGTGATTCTAAAGCATCCAGTGCTCCTCGATGAAGATTAAGAAATACCTCAAAGGCATCCTCTTTTGTAGGTACATCTACTTCTAATAAATTTACTTGCATTCCAATATGCATCAAATATAAATATGTAATCAGTGTGATATGATGCGGCCTTTTTGAAAAGATTTTGGGATTGGGTGTGATTTTTGAGGCGGCTGCTTCAGACTGATTGGGAATATCACGTTCCAAAAATGTATTCATTTTATTTGATGTTATTTATGTTTGCTCATTTTGAGTATCGGTCGATCTTATATGTACTGCTCTTTATTGATTGTTTTTTTTACTTTGGCCTTGCTGACATTGCGTAAGATATTATAAGTGTTTATATGAAGAAAATTGACGGGCAATGAATATTTATTATTACTTTATTATAGTAATAAGGATAATTTGGGTATTGATTGGAGCATAATTATGCAAATTGTTTCTATCTGCTTTCTGTGCGTTTTTTAGAGATAAAATCGTTCAAACAAGCGAGAGCCTCTATTTCTCTTCTTTTTGCTTAAAATTCACATTCAAAAAAAACTTTTAACATTTGAAAGGAAATAAAATAATGATTCATATTCTTAGCTTCTTAATTATTCATCGCATTCATGGTTTAGGATAGAAAGAGAAGAACATAAAATATTTAGGAACAATCTATATTGAGTGCGCAGAGGACAAAATATGATTGGATTGGGAAAGCCTATCTTCGATGAGGTTGCACATAATTAAAGGCCAAATATATAAAGTTGGTATGTGTAAAGTTCTGTGCAATGTTCTTAAATCCTTTAGAATGTTTGGAAATATCTAAATAATCAAGGAAAAATTCATTTTAATCATTATTGGCATGACAGTTAGGAGTATTAAGGTGGATCCCCAATACGACCGCAATTAGGGATAGGGGCGGAGTTGGGTATTCACACACAGGTAGAATGTCGCCGCTCCCGCCGAATGTCGCCGCCCCGAATGTCGTCGCCCCCGAATATCGCCGCCCCCGCCAAAAGTCGCTACGGAATTTTCCATGCGGGTTTAATCCTCAGATTATATTTGATGTTCTTCGCCTTAGTCCATAAAAAATAATAAAAGTATACGTCTACTACTATTGGTGTGCATTCTGTTATTTTTTGAAGTTTTCTGAATGTTTATATATGTTGCTAATGTTTTTTTTAAACTTTTCTAGGATGTTGATCAACCGGATGAGAAGTACTCGGAGAATGGAAGAGGACATTGGAAGAGAGGGAATGGGGGGAGAATAGATGGAGGCATTGTGAGAGCAGGTGGAGCATTGTGAGAGTATTGTGAGAGTGAATGTAGTGAATGATTATATATATATTTTTTGTAAGTTTATACTCTTTAATTCCATTGATGATGTATAATGTTGACATTATAATTAATTTTTCATTATTTTTGTTATAATTATTAGAGATATATTACTTGGAACAACAAGTTGCAAAAAAATTATTAACATATCTTAATATTACTCTCAAAAAATATTTGAAATATTTATCAAAATTAATTTTATAAAAAATAATATTCATGTTTTTATTTCATGTTTTGTTTAGATGCAAAAGCTGCGACATTTTTTTTGGAAAATGTTATTGTAGAGTTTTAACTACGGTGACATTTTGCAAAAAACATAGTGGTAGAGTTAATATTTTTCTCGACGTTTTTTTTATAAAGTGTCACGATAGATTAATTATCTATCATGACGTTTTTTCAAAAATATCATGATAGAGCAACTACGAACCGTGACGCTTTTTTATGAAAGCATCGCAAAGAGCTACAACAACGGCCGCAATCACGACGATTTTGTGACGTTTTTATAAACGTCATGAAAATTATCGCGACGCTTAAAAATCGTCACTAAAGACATACAAAAATGTCGCCGTATAACGATTTTGTTGTAGTGCAATTTGAGTTGGTTCCATGTGTTCTGAAAATTTTCTTGTTGTTGCCCTTAAGCTGACTTTTGTTTTCTCTTCAGCCCCCCAAGCGTAACGTTCCATTGGAGTCAATGCATCTTCCTTTGAATTTGCGTGGGGACCGGGTGGGTGCATGGCGAAAGCGCTTTGGAATGCTAGCGAAAGTGGAGGCCAGGATTCCTTCTCCGTTGGAGTGTGTTCAAAACCATTCTCCAGGCTATTTCGCGATCTTAAAGGGGTATTTGAAGGCTGGCTTCCGGATCCCTCCTGCTAAGGAGACTCTCGTGATTTTATGATTTTTTGGTATCCCGGTTACGCAACTCTCCACCGTGGGAATGACGAGAATCATGAGACTGATCTGCTTTTTTCGGCAGCATGGTTCTCACCTGTCTGTTCAGCTTTTCCGTGAGTGTTGCGAAGTTTGTCCTGACATTGGTGATCAGATCAAGGTGAGGAGCAACAAGAAGTGGCTCGCATTCGAGGACAAGACTGATTACAATCACAAAGGGACGCTCTTTGGATTCGTCCAGAGTCCTTGGCGATTGCTTAATATTTGGTGGGAGATTCCCAGGCGCTGATGTCGGCTTGTGGGACAGGAATACGACTTCACTTATGTGCTGGGTTTTGAGGACTCGTGCGAGCTGGCAGGCGTGCTCCTAGGGATTGGCGCATTTGTTGGCGAGAAGAGGCTGATCCTAACGGGTCTATCTGCTAATGTAGAGCGAAGCTGTGCATTCCCCTAGAGAGGGGGAAGAAGAGGAAGCTGATTTTCTCGCTGAAGCAGGGGAGGCACGACCGTCCTCAGCTGCCCCGGAGACCATCATAGAGGTTACCGACGATTGCCCAGACGGGCTTAGGGATGGCCCCGTGCTGCTCCTGAGGCCGAGGAGCTCCTAGAGTTGCCCATGTTCGAGCCGGCTTTACAGGAAGGACCAACTCTACCACTGGTTTCTATGAAGGGTAAGAAGCGTGAGTCCTCTTCTCTCTAGGCTGCTATGCAAGAGGTATGTAGATTGCTTTTCTTGGTTGTTCTTCGGTTATGAACTTTGTCGTCATTTAGACCCAACCTTTGTTTTCCCAGCTAGACGAGCTGCGTGAGGTCTTGCTTATGTGGGACATCAACTATGTGACCATGAAGGATGAGTTCTTCTCCCTTTAGAAAAAGCTGGCCTCGTCGGAGGAGTCCATGTCCGCTACTAGTAAGAGGAGGGAAAAGGCTCTCTCTAGACTACATATAAGAGTCTGACCTGACTACTTCTCATTTCGAGGCCGAGGAGCTTCAGGGGAAGCTTGTTATGACTGAGGCGAGCCTTGCATAGGTGCTTCTTTGTGCGGAGGTCGCAGGGGCGGATATGCTCAAGATGGAGGCAAATATGAAGTAGCTGAAGGAGGAGAGAGCTCAGATGTCTGTAGCGCAGAGAGACATCGAGACCGTGCGAGCTTCCACAATGGAAGATTACAAGGATTCCTACGACTTCAGAGTGGATGGGAATTGGATTGCGGAGGAGGCTCACTCTGAGATGATGGCTTCCAAGGTCGATCCACTTTTGGAGGATGAATGTGATGTCGCATTCCACCTGGGATTCAACAAGGGATATATTCTGGCTAGCTTGGAGGATGTCAGAGCGCTACGATCTTGGTGTAGATGACGCTTTGGATGACGATCATGATGTCAACATTGAGGGGTGACTTGCTTGCACCCTTCCCGTATTTGTGCGCCGTGTTTGTTGTTTATTTTTATCGGTGTAGGTGCAGTTTTGCACGCTAATATGTTTTTCCATCTTCTTTGATGATGTATCCCGCGGGGGCATCTTTTTGTTTGAATGGATCTTTTTTGCAGTACTTTGGAAATGTCTTATCATTTCACGTTCCTTTTGCTCTAAACGCGTGCAGCGTTTGGCGCTATCCTTAGCCGTCATTATTTAGAGTTTGGCTTGAGCGACGGTGCTTGAGTATGGTGCGGAGGTAGCAAGGGACACTTATCTATTCGCGTCATGGAAGGACTCAGGGTCCATTCCAGTGGAGGTGGCGAAGAACCTTTGTTCGTTCATACCTTGGCAGGACATGGAGTTTGTTCCATTAGATGTGGCGAAGAACCTTTGTTCGTTCATGCTTTGGAAGGACTAGGGTTTCGTTCCATTGGAGGTGGTTAAGAACCTTTGTTTGTTCGCACCTCGGAAGGACTCAGGGTTTGTTCCATTGAAGGTGGAAAAGAACCTTTGTTCATTCGCGCCTTGGAAGGAATCGAGGTCTATTCCATTGGAGGTGGTGATGGACCTTTGTCCATTCGGTTCTCAGGAGAACTCGGGATCCATCCAGTTGAAGGCGCCTTAATAGTAGAAGGATATATGCTTCATTCTCTCAGGAGGTGTAGAAGGAATTTCGTCCATCTCACTTAGACGGTAGAAGGGCACGGGGTCCGTTTTTTTCATGAGATCCGACTACAGTGGAAGGAATCCGAAAGCGCTTGCGTTGTTGCTGAAAGGGAAGATATAGGTGTGCGAAGTTCATGTCGTGCAGCTTGTTATTTTAGCAAATGTGGGAAAGTAAACTGCGGATTATGACAGAGTTTCCTTGGTGAGCTCTGTGCGTTAAGTCCCGGTGGCATCTTCGGGGGTTGCATCCTGTGAGCAGATCTCCATCTTTGAAAGTGCACAGTGATACCTCTGAGTTCTCTAGAGCGGGGGTGGGGGGGGGGGGGGGGGGGGGGGAATAAAGTATAAAAAGTTTTCTATAATATAATGCACACACGATAAAAATATTTCTAATTCCTATGCTCGTGGTTAGGAAATTTATATTACTGATAAAAGTGGCGCAGGTTCTGGGTGTTCTAGGTGCGTGGCAAGGTCTTTCCTTCTGCTGTTCTCAGCTTGTACGTCCCGGGCTTTACGACTGTAGTGACAATGTACGGTTCTTCCCAAGTTTGTGAGAGTTTCTCTCCTTGCTGGCCTTTTCCGACCGCCTCGATGCTGCGCAGGACAAGGTCTCCCACGTTGATCGGCCTAGGCTTCACCCTTCGATCGTAAAGTCGGGCCACACGCCTTTGGTAGTGAGCCATGCGTTGGGCAGCTGTATCCCAAACTTCTGTAATCAAGTCTAGGTTTTCTCGGAGCAGCTCGTCGTTCTTTTTGGGATCGAATGTCTTTGCGCGACTACTGGGAACCCCGATGCCGAAGGGGATGATTGCTTCTGTGCCGTAACAGAGATTGTACGGGGTTTCCCTTGTGGGAGTCCTTTCGGTGGTGCGATATGCTCATAGGACGTTTGGGAGCGTGTCGACCCACTGCCCCCTTCCTCCTGCAGGCGGGTCTTGAGTCCCATGAGGATGGTGCGATTCTTTACTTCAATTTGGCCGTTTGTTTGTGGGTGAGCAATGACCGTATGGCGAAGATTAATCTTCAGGTCTTCGCACATCTTGGTGAACGACTTTCCCGTAAACTGAGTGCAATTGTCGGCGACGATTATTACTAGGATTCCAAAGCGGTAGATGATGTTCTTCCACACAAACTGTTTGGCATTCTCCTTAGTAATTTTGACGAGGGGTGCAGCTTTTGCACTGTTGAACGAATTCAGCGGTGTCCTTCTGCATTGTTGGCCAATAGAAACCCTAACGAAGGATTTCTTGGACCAGAGCTCTTGCTCCTAGATGCTCTCCACATATCCTGCCATGGACTTCCTTTAAGGTGTACTCTGCCACTGCTGTCGGAAGGCACTTTAGGCAGGACCCATAAAAAGCCCGCTTGTAAAGCTCCCCTTCGATGATAATGTATGGGGAGGCTCACATTCAGAACTGTCATGCTTCCGAACGGTCGTCAAGCAGGTCTCCGCACTCAATGTAGGCCCAGATGGGTGTCATCCAGGATGACCCTTCTTCTCTAATTTCTGCGATCTACCATGCTCCGTGAATGCTGGGAGTCATGATGTCTTTGATTCGACGCCTCTGGGATTGATAATTAGAAGGAGAGGTTGTGAGATTGGAGAGTGCGTCTACTTTGGAGTTTTGCTCTCTGGGGATGTGCAAAATTTGGTGCGATGGTATTTTTTGTAGGAGGGACTTCACAAATATGAGATATTGTGCTATTTGCTCGTTCTTTGCCTCGTAGATCCCCTCGACCTGCGAGGCCACCAACTGTGAATAAGTGTAGATTGCCAGGTTTTTTGCTTTGCAGCCGACGGCAAGCCGTAGGCCGTCGATTAAGGCCTCATATTCAACAATGTTGTTGGTTGCTGGGAACCTCAACCTGAGGTCGTACTCCAAAGTGATGCCCACTAGGCAGATTAGTAGCAATCCTTCTCCGACTCCTTTGACCGCGCAAGCCCTGTCGACATAGAGAGTCCAACGAGTGGCGGAGATATCTTTGACATGAGCGGCCTCCGGAGGTAGAGTATTTTCTACGATGAAATCGGCGAGTACTTGGGATTTGATGTCTGGCCGTGGTAGGAATTGGATGTCGAACTCGCCCAGCTCGACTGCCCACTTTACTAATCTCCCAGATTCTCCCGACTTCTGGAGAATGGCTCGCAATGGTAACTGAGTTAACACTTTTATCGTATGAACCTGGAAGTAGGGTCGAAGCTTTCTTGCCGAAGAGACTAAGGCAATGGCCGTCTTATCGGCCGTTGGGTATCTAGCTTCGACGTCAGTGATGACTTTGCTGAGGTAGTAAACGGGTCGTTGGACTCCTCCGTCTTTTACTAGCACCGAGCTGACGGTCGAGGGGGATATTGCTAGGTAAAAGAACAAGACTTCTCCGAGGATAGGCTTGGATAAAAGTGGGGGCGAAGCCAGGTACTGTTTGAGGTGCTCGAAAGACAACTGGCATTCGTCCGTCCACTGGAATCCAGAGTGACATCCCCACAGAGGATTTTGAAGAAGTAGAGATATTTATTGTTGGATCGATATGCGCCCTTAGAGGGGGGGGGTGAATAAGGGAATAAAAATTCTTTTTATAAATTTAACAAATTTACTAAATTGTTTTAATATAAATGATAGCGAAATAACAATTTAGTTAAAAGTAATTTACAATATAGAAAATTTATGCAAAATGAAGGAAATCAAATGAACACAAATAGAGACACGATTGTATTATATAAAAAAGTGTTTACATAAATTTGATTTCAATATCACTAGAAATCGGAGGCGTACAAATGTAAATAAGTTTTCCTTTTCTATACCGACTCGTATCCCCACGAACCGGTTGACTTTAGCCTATCCTTCCCCGGATATGGCCTCAAGCCACTCTAGTCTATCCTCCCCCGGATATGGCCTCGAGCACCCCTAGATCTAATTATCTAGACCTAGTCGCCAACACACGCGCTAAATTCCCCCTAAGCCGCGCAAGGACCTAGTCTCCAACACAAGGCGATTTCACTACAAAGATAATGAAATGAAATAATACAAATAACAAAACTCCCTCTATTAGGTTTTTCTGGAGATGATGATGAAGGATCGCTGTAGCATACGCGAGGTTGATGCGATCGTTCTTCGGATGCCGCGTGATGGCTTCCTTCTCCAGAAATCTTCTTTGGCTTTGAGTGAGAGATGACTTTTCGGCAGAGTAACAGCTATGGAAATTGGGCACATGAATTCTCTCCCGGATCAACAACCAAAATGAGAGAGAAAACTCCAATTTATAGAACTCCGCGCTAGCGCTTGCGGTAGCTCCTAGTGCCTGCGGTAGTGGTCGTGTAGAGACCGTTATGAAACCGTCGCGGCGTGGCGTTGTGGCCGGTCTGGGACTAGCGCCAGGCGGTAGCGCTAACATCTGCGGTATCATTAGAGCTGATGGTTGGCTTTATGGAATGTACTGGAGCTAGAGCCAGGCGGGTAGCGCTAGCGCTAATGCCTGCGGTATCCCTTAGCGCTGACGGTAGTGCTCCATTCAGAGAATTTGATTCCAAGCTGCTTTCTACCTGTGGAGTATTGCACCTATAGTTCCTGCACACTATAAACACACGACAAGCAAGATCAAATACAATATGATATTTGTTATTCTCAAACAAAGGGATGTGACACACATGTCCAACATTTATCTCCCGTCCATGTCAGAAATCGCGAAAGAGCGACAATCCTTCCGTTCAAGCGCTGCACCTCCTTGATGGAACGGGGTGGTGACATGTCTCCCATCGCCTTGATCTTTTCTGGGTTTGCCTCGATCCCTCGATGGGTTACCATGAAACCTAGGAACTTTCCTGCCGTTACACCAAATGCACACTTGCTGGAGTTGAGCCGCATTTGGAAACGGCGAAGGAGCTGAAAGCACCCTTCCAGATATTCTAAGTGGTCACGACGGAGGATGCTCTTTACCAGGATGTCGTCTACGTAAACCTCCATTGTGCTTCCGATGAGGTCTTTGAATACTTTGTTCATTAGCCTCTGGTAGGTTGCTCCGACATTCTTAAGGCCAAAAGACATGACTTTGTAACAGTAAACTCCTTTGTCTATTCGGAATGCGTTGTGCTCCTCATCTTCCGGGTTCATCCTGATTTGGTTGTAGCCTGAGTATGCGTCCATGAAGCTGAGGAGCTCATGTCCGGCTGTTGCGTTGACTAGTTGATCGATTCTTGGAAGGGGGAAACTCTCCTCTAGGCACGCCTGATTCAGATTACTGTAGTCGACGCACATCCGCCACTTCCCCGAGGCCTTCTTTACCATGACCACATTGGCTAACCATGTAGGGTATTTTACTTCGCGTATGAACCACGCTTCCAGGAGCTTCTCTACCTCCTCTTCGATCGCCTTGAGCCTCTCTGGGGCGAAGTTCCAATTCTTTTGGATTACTGGCCTGCAGGCCGGGTTAATATTCAGGGAGTGAAAGATGACATGAGAATTTACCACAAACATATCTTCCGGGCTCCATGCGAAGATATCTTCATTAGCGCAGAGGAAGATGGCTTATTCCTCTCGCTCTTCTTTGGACAGAAGGGACCCGACCTGAACTGTCCGGGTCGGATCCTGCTGGGAGAGTGTCACTTCTATGAGCCCTTCGACGGGCGATCCGCGCTATAGAGTGGTTTCATCCCGTAAGTCGAAGTTGTCGATATTGAGTGCGGTTGCTTCCATTGGTCATGCCTGCTTTAGGGAACACGTTCGTGCTGCTTCTTGGTTTCCTCTTACGACCCCTATCCTTGAGGCGGTTGGGAACTTCATAGCTAGGTGCGGAATAGATGAGATTGCTCCAAAAATGGATTGGAGCGGTCTTCCAAAGATGGCATTGTTGGCGGAGGTGGACTCCACCACCACGAACTGGATGTTGTGCGTCGATTGCTTCTGGAATTATCCCAACGTGATGGGAAGGGTGATCATGTGCTGAACTGGAACAATTCGGTTGTCGAAGCCGTAGATGGATCCGCCGCGAGGATGAGCTGATCCTTTGTGAGTTTCATGCTTTACAGTGTGGACAGGAATAGGACATCGACCGAGCTCCCGTTGTCGACCAATATCCTTCTAACATTGAAGCATGGATCCCCAATTCCTGCGTTGATCATGAGTGGGTCCTAATGCGGCAGTCATAGACCTTGTAGATCCTCTTATCTGAAGGTGATTGTAATGTCCTGCTTGAGCTTCTTATCTTCGTGATCCCTCGGGGGTTTGGAAATCGAGAGGATTTGCGCTGCTATGGTGGGATGTCCGACGATAGTCTCGACTTCTCCCACCACCGGCCTTCCAGCTGCCGCGCCTCAGGGAGCGGGAGGCTGTTCTCTCATTTCCCTATGTGGTTGAGGCTTGTTGGAGACCTGGCCATGTAGAAATCTTCCCAGGAGTCCCTGTTGGACGAGACACTCAATTTCGTCTTTTAGTCTAGTACATTCTTCTGTGGTATGGCCCGTTCCTCGATGAAACTCATAATATCTTGACTGGTCATTCCTCGAATTTGGGGCGGGCACCCTTGGCTTGCGGAGCTCTGGGTCGTTCTGAATGGAGTAAAGCACATTAGTCCTGGTGGTGTTTAATGGGGTGTAGACCCTGGGCGGTCGCGAATCTAAATCTCTTCGGTGATCGCGACGATGTTCGGTTCCGCGACGCTCCTCGCCGCGTCGCTCCTCTTTCCCTTTGGTGGCCTGCCCGGACCCTCTTTCTCTCTTTTGGTCGCCTTTTAACTGCTGGCGGTGTGCTTCGATGGCCTCGTCGGTCGCTATCCGAGCTTCTACTCGGTGAACGAGATCGGGATAAATTGGCACCGTTTCCCTCATTAGAGCTGAGTAAAAGCCACTTGGACGGAGGCCGCCAAGTAAAGCTCCCTGCAAGAGCTCGGGATCGACTCCCAGAATTTGTCGGGCCTCGGTGGTGAAGCATCGGAAAATGTCCTTAAGGGTCTCTCCGTCGTTTTGGAGGATTCCTGAGAGATAGGAGGGGTCTCAGACGATCCTGCGATTGGCAATGAACTGGTCCACGAACTGCTGCGCCATTTCTGTGAAGCTGTTGATGGCCCCATATCGCAGAGAGTGGAACCAAGTGCGCGTTTGTCCTTTCAAAGTTGCCGGTTACACCTGGCAGAGGAGCTGGTCGGGGGCGTTGTAAATTCTCATGATGGTAGTGAAGTGATTGACGTGTTCCAAGGGATCGTCCATCCCATCAAATGTTTTGATGTTGGGAAGCTTGAAACCATTCAGAACTGGATGGGCCAAGACCTGACGCGATAGTGGGGAGCCGTGGTGTACGGGACGGAGGGCGAGAGTTGCACGTCACCCCGCCTAACAGTACTCTTCTGCTATCATATCGCGTATTTCTTCTTGAGTGGTTCTTCCTATGACTATCCCAGGGTCGTCTCTTCCTTGGCGTTGGTGATGATGATCAGCTTCCGGTCCTCTGGCCGGTTGAGCAGGATGTGTGGAGCTTGCGACATCAGAGAGCTCCTCAAAGATCTTTTCCTCCCGAGCGGCCTCCTCATTCGGAGCAAGATTTGGAGCCGGGGGAGGCAGATTGTTCAACGTTGGAAGTTGAATGGGAGCTCAGGGAACTCCCAGATTTCTCACGAGAGTAAGCATCTTGGGTTGTCGTTCCTCCATTTGCCGCATGCGCCCTTCCAGTGCTGCTGCGGGCGCAAGTACTGCATCTTCTGCGAGAGGTACGCTGATAAGCGATTGAGAGGGAGCTGGATCGACGTGTCCCTCCGAGATCGATCCTTCAGTAGTACGGGCACTTCTTCTTGCCATCGCAATCGATGACTAGTACTACCTTGAGTGAGTCTTTGCAAAGCTTCGGGAATCCTCATTCTCACAGACGGCGCCAAAATGTTGCGGATCGCTCGGGTGCTCTGGTAGACCGGTCGAATTGAACCACCTTAGATCGGAAGCGAACCGAGTGCGCAAACAGTCAATGAGTGAGTTAGTAAGTGACACGAAGGTTTTTCAACGTGGAAAACCCAGAACGGGTGAAAAACCACGCGGCCGGAGCTGTACCGGCCAACTTTCACTATCTTTTGGGGGGATACAATTAAAGGCGTAGAATCCGAGCGCGATAGGCCACCGCTCATCACAGTAGTGGATAGAAAGAGAGAACTCTGAGGGTGACAGGCCACCTCTTGGGAAGCTAAGTATTTTTTCTTCTGAGAACAACCGTGAGAACAAAAGTGAGAATGCTGGTGAGAACAAAATTGAGAATGCCGGTGAGAACAAAAGTGAGAATGCTGAGTCGCCTTTCGGGGAAAGGAAATCTCCAAGTCCACGAAGGTGATCTTCAAGCACAGAAGGAAAGCTCATAGGAAATATTCGCAGAGCTCTCTCGGGTGCTGAAAGCAAGATGTCCTGAAATGAAGGCTCTGAGCTCCTTTTATTGCCTTGGGTAGGGGTAGTCTGGTAATTTTGCCATTGTAACCACCATAACCACCTGACGGGCGAATCACGTTTGCCGATTTGGAGCACACGGATCACCATTTTTCATAAATGACCGTCTCACCCTTCAGGCAGTTTGGGTAGCTTCATTGAAGGTGAAAAGACGTTGAACGGTTCCTGCAATCTGAGAAATTAGGAAATGTTAACTGTGCGCGCGTTCAGAATGTGGAAACGTTCTGAGCGCATTCAGAATATGGAAATGTTCTGAGCGTACGGGGAAGTGTTCTGAGCGCGCGGGGAAGCGTTCTGAGCGCGCAACGATGGGAAAGCGGTCTGAGCGCGCAATGAACACGAGAGCGCTTTGGGCGCGCGACGAACTTGGAAAAATGAGAAGTCGCGGCCCCTAGGGGATGTCGGGCTCTGACCGCACCCCGATACAGGGGGGGGGGGGCTCAGCTTGGACGCAGCCCATGGGGGGTGCGGCTTGGCCGCGCCTCATGGGTGCGGCTTGGCCGCACCCCATGAGGGTGCGGTTTGGCCGCACCCCCATGGGGGTGCATCTTGGCTTGGTCGCACCCCTTTGGGTGTGCGGTTTGTCTACACCCCAAAGGGGTGTTGGGTTTTCTATAAAAAGAAGTGAACATCATATCACATATGTGCAGCGAAATAAACGAACAAGAACAACCCTAAACAGTTCAAGGAACTTGCGATTTCATGAATCAAGAAATAGAAGATACAGATAGCAATACCTGAAGGGGATTGGGTCGACACTCAATCAAGATGCTCCACAACGAAATCCCGGAGATCGAACGTTGAGTTCCAAGCGCTGAAATCGATCGGCGCCTCTACGGAAGTCTACACGAGCGTTGAAGAACCCTAGCTTCTTGTCGTACACGAACTAGGTCGGACAAGAACTGCCCTCTACGTCTCCCACAGACTACTAGGCCCGACAACAGGGAGAGGCGGCGGCAGTGGCGGGATCGACCGGTCGGAACACTTCCGTCGGAGCCTTACGGAACTCTTCCGTCTCGCTCTCAGATCGCAAAAGGAAGGATAATCATTTAGGGCATAAATCGGGATCTATTTATACCCCATCGAGAGAGAAAGGCTATCCGCACACCCACGACCAATAAGGAGTAAACATAATTCGTCGAGTGAACTTTTTCACACGACGAATTCGTCGAGTAACAAACTGAGTTCATCGAATAACAGACCGATTCATCGAGTGAAATTTTCACAAGAAATTCGTCGAGTAATTAAGAATTAGTCGAGTCATGAATTTGTTCATTCGCGAACTGAGGTAGAAATTCGTCGAGTAACAATCAATTCGTCGAGTAAACCATAATTCAACAATTTGATGTAAACATCGTCGAGACATTCTCGACGACCCGTCTCGAAGACTTCCTAACATTACAATACCTGTGGAGCATTCAGTTAACTCGACCCGATTCCAACAAGTCATAGGATTGGTCCTTCACTCATATCTTATATGAGTAAGGCCAACACAATTCTTCCTCCAACTTCTCCAAACACTCTGGTGTGTGACCCCATAGGCTCATATCGCATTGGCAGTGAGACCAGATGATTGATCACTTCTAGATCATCTTGGAAACACCAACAAGGGGGTGAGGTTAGGCCACATCCCCACTATGGGTGGTGCGGCTACCAGCACTCCGCTAGTGGAGTGCGGGCTAACCACACCCCAATAGTGGGGTGCGGTCATGACGGCGTACGGCGCCGGTGGAGCGTAAATTGCGTGGCGGATTCCTCCACTCCCATGATTATGGGTTGGACTCTTGACCCCACTAATTCCACTTCTCTTTAGCGTAGCTTCTCTAAACGCACCCCATGAGCTCTTATAACTTCGTAGATGCGTATTATCTTTATGGGTGCACATCAATAGTAACAATAACATGTTTCATGTTTCTTATGCTTATGTTTTGAAGGAAAACACCAAGACTTGGGAATAGTTTATTAGTCTCCTTATGGAAGACTTGTGCATGGAGAACAATCATATGTGGACAATCATTTCGGATAAACAAAATGGGTTGATAAACGTTGTTGAAGAGTTATTGCCTAATGCCAAGCACATATTTTGTGTAAGGCATATGTATAACAACTTCATTCAAAAGTTTAAAGGCTTACAGTTAAAGGAGTTGTTATGGAGAGCTGCGTCCGCGACAAGGGTTGTTGATTTTAATGTTGAAATGGAGAAGCTGAAGGCATGTGATAAGAGGGCTTACGATTAGGTAAGGGAAAGACACGAAATACATTGGACAAAGTCTCATTTTAATGTTTGGTCTAAGTGTGATATGTTGTTAAATAATTTTTGTGAAAGATTTAACAATGTAATCTTAAAGTCTAGAGATAAGCCTATAATCATAATGTTGGAGACAATAAGGGTAATTCTAATGAAAAGGCTCCATACTCAACGAGATAAAGTGCTCAAAATTAGTGGTGAGGTGTGCCCTTCCATACAATTTTTTTTGGAAAACAACAAGCGAGATGCACACGACTATATTTTAGTATGGAATGATCAAGACAAATTCGAAGTTCAAGGGTGAAATGGAGATAAATAGATGGTGAATTTGACTTTGAAAAGTTGTAGTTGTATGCGGTGGGATCTCACAGATATTCTTTGTGTGCATGCAACATCGTGACTCTTTTATCGTAGGAAAAATGTTGAGGGCTATGTCGAACATTGGTAGAAAAGAGATGTTCATGAGAGCTTACACGTACTTATTAAATCCTATAAATTCAAGCAAAGAGCGGCTCTTAGCCAATTTGAATCCCATCGTTCCTTGGACTAACATACGTAAGAGCCTAAAAGGCCGTCACAACATGGTAGAGGAAAAGAAGTTGAAGAATTAGAGGTGAAAAATATAGAATTAAGAAACACGGTATAAAGTACACATGCTCCAACTGTGGAGCACGAGGGCATAATAAATCAGGTTGTCCGGAAACATCCCAAGCAACAATGCCTTCAACGTCTACAAGAAATCAAAAATTCCGGTAAGCATTATTTTCTTTTATATTTGTTTTGCAATTTCTCTTTCAATTCCATTGCTAATATTTAAATTGCATTGAAATGTAGGTGCGTAGGAACACATGAAGTGTGAAGCTTCCATCAAAGCTTATCTACCAATTTGGGGCTCGTGGGAAGATGATCGTGAATTTTATTTTGACTATCTTAGTTGTGTTGTTACATTGTGTTATTGGGAACTTTATTGGGTTGTCAGTTTGTATGAGAATTTTGTAAGAGACATATGCTTGAACGAAGTTTGTAATTTCTGAATTTTGTAAGAGGCATATGCTTGAGCCAAGTTTGTAATGTCTGAATTTTGTAAGAGACATATGCTTAAGCCAACTTTTATATTAATTTTATTGCAATTCTATTTTATAATGGAGACACTTCTATTTGAAGCTGGGATATCTTCTGCCTTGGAGATACTTTATTAATTGAGACACTTCTAATTTAACATTTTTATTTTATATTACAATTCTATTTTATCATCCATTGACGTTAACTGGGGGATGCTTTATTAATGCCGGCTGGAATTGGAGTTTTATAAGGGATGAAATAGGAGTTTTATAAGGGCTGTAATAGGAATTTTATCTCGTTGAGTGGGATGAGAATTTTATCTCGTTGTAATGGGAGTTTTATAAGGGTTGTAATGTAGTGGAATGGGAGTTTTATCTCGTTGAGGTATGTTGGGTTGTAATGCAGAGAGGTATGTTGGGCGTGAACTGGGTTGTAGATATGTGGAGAGGTATGTTGGGCGTGAACTGGGTTGCAGATAAAAGGAGGGTGAGGGTGGGGGGGGGGAGTGGTGTATTGTGCCAATCTTAATAATTCAGGGGTGGGGGTGGGGGGGGGGGGGGGGGGGGGGGAGTGGTGTATTGTGCCAATCTTAATAATTCAGGGGTGGGGTGGGGGGGGGGGGGGGGGGGGGGGGGAGGGGTGTATTTTGACAATCTTAATAATTCGGGGGTGCATTGTGCCAAAACCCCTCATTTGCAGGGTGCATTGTGCCAAAAGCTCGTTTGGAGTTGGCCAATCCGAACTCGGCCTCAGGACACTCTTCGCATATAGTTGGGCTATTAACTCCCCTCAAGTTTTACATAATTGTTAATAATCTCCTTAGAGTATCTCCAACCAATCGATATTTGAGGCTTCAAATATGAAGGTGGTGTCTCTCCTCCTCTAAATTTAGTGAAGTGAGAGAGAAAATGGAGAGCTCCATTTTATTTTAAATATTTTTATATTTTAAATGCTTAAATATTTTTTTAACAAACTCCTCTATTAATTTATAACTTATGTAATCGTTAGTATACTTTTCCAATTATAATATATAATATATCAATTAAATCGTCTTATCGAGACGTACAAAACAAGACTAATAATAAATGCCTTTTAATTATTAATTATCATAAATTTTCTTAAAAAAAGTTTCATAATAAAAATTATTTATTCCGTTACAACAACAACAACAACAACAACACTCAAGCTTTTATCCCACCATAGTGGGGTCGGAAATTATTTATTCCGTTAAATGTAAAAAATAAGAGTTTTAAATGTACATTTAAAAACTATAATGATTTCACATATTTTATTAAATACGAGAGTTCAAAGATATTTGAAGTTTTTCTTCATAACATATAGTCTTCACAACCTAATTTTACTATATATCTTCAGTACATATAAAAGAAGTCATGTGTCAACATTTGTCTTAATTTTTGGCTGAATTCATTGTTGTGAGTGAAGTGGAAGATAATTTTTTTTTCTTTGCCCTCTCGTAAAAGAGGACGCTCTCTTGCCCCGGTGTGACAGTACATTTATTGTTCGTTATCCTCGTAATTTTATTTGTTTCTCCGAATACAAAATTTTAATTAAAACACCATTTTAATTTTTTTCTTCTTTTGAGTCATATTTCATATAATGTATTAAAATGGTGTTTTAATTAGAAAGAAAGAATTTTTAATGAAAGAAAGAATTTTTATTATTAAAAAAACTAAAATTTAGAATGTTTTACTCAAAAATATTTTTTTCCTTAATTATAGTTGATACTAGCTGTATTTAAAAAATTAATTTAGACATTATATTAAAAAATTTCTATTCCAAGTATTTTAATTAGAAATTTCATTTTACCCCTTAATTAACTTAAAACTTAGCTTTTATGATGTTTAGAATAATTATGGTGGAAAAATAAAGTTAAGGGGGATTATCCACTTATTTCTAAAGTCTTAGGGGTTATTGACTTAAGTGAAAAACTTAAGAGGGGCTATCAACAATTTAGTCTAAAAAGTATTATCAAATAATTTGAAACAATGAAACTGTGATCCGTTATGCTTATTGCATGTCATTGATGTTTATCATTCAATTAATAGCTTATTGGGACATATGTAATCAGAAAAGAAATGAATCTTTTGCCCCTAATTATGCCATGTCTCATCACTGCATTTGGAGAGGTCAATTTTGGTCATTTATGATGAAACAAATTTTACCTGTGTGGATGACATACGTCGAAGTTGGATAATCGATTAAGCGCAATCAATGTGTGTGGTGACCTATGCATTAAGAAATGTCATGAACACAATTATTTAATTATTTTGTATTCGTGTAATCAAACAAAGTAATCGATCATTAAGATTTATTTGAAAACAATTAATAAGATGTAAGATCCAATTTTTTGCATTCTTTTCCCGGGTCTTACCGCCCAGAACCGCCGTCTTGCGGCGACACCATTACACCAAATGATCGTCGCCACAATACGCCTATTCTGTCGGCTATTCATCATTATCCATGCCAACCATAATCACAGATATATTAAATAAACAAGAAGCACGTGTCCACAACAATCACATTATATAAATATTACATGTCCAAATTAGATAAGCATAATAAGCATAGTTCTAATCAGCGTGCGGAAAAATGATAAAGTAGTACAACTAGGGCTTAAGCCCGATCTAACTGTCTCTTCTTTGCCTTTCTCTTGACAAAGATATAGCAATCTAAACAGTCGCACGACTCGACGCCCTCAAGAGCATATAACTCTTTCCTCTGTCCGGGGTATATATGGAGGGTGGGTAGAGAAAGGATGCTGCTCACCGGAGCTCTCCCAGCGGCAGCTGAGAGTTCAACTCCTGGCCTGGCCACAGTCTCATGTACCTCCCTCTGGTGGATGTCCTGCTCTACTTGGTTCTCCTATAATAATGAGGTCCACCGACCGTCAGTCTATAAGACTCAGCATATTCCTCACCGCCTCCACCCGCGACTCCTAGGCACCGTGCGGGAGGAGGAAGCAGAGGACATCAAAGGGTAACAATAAGCATCTGACAAGTGGCGGGGCCATCAAGGTATATATAATCACTAAACTAGTATTGAAGACAGTTCTTTGCTATCAAGAGTATAGTATATCAACATTAAGTAAAAGACAATACAAGTAAAACAAGCAGGTATATTAGTAAAGAGCAACTACAAATGTAACCTTAACTTATATGCACACACAAAAGCACATAAGCTAAGGGACCTGACACTAAGGTAAACTCATCGTATAAAAGAGCTTATACTAGTTTATACAATGAGGTCTCTGTTTTATGCAAGAATGCTATGCTATGATATGCAATTCGATGGTGCAACTCACCCACATGACTATGTACGTACAGACCTTTAGTTCCCACTTTTCGGAGGTAGCTAACCTCACAGGCACCTCCCGTCATGGTCAAACGGTGGTAGAGGAGCGGTCGTCTCCTCACCTAGGTGGGTATGACACACAACCCGACCTAGGCCCAAACATATGCTGTGATACCGGTACTCTGTACTCACGAGCTCCTGCGTACTCTTGCTGGATCCGAAGGAACCAGACCTTTATTTGGCCAGGCAGGGTTTAGGGAATCCGTCCCGTCGGACGCGCAGTAAAACAACCTGGCCCCACTTTAAACCTCTAGCACTGCCAAGTCAACGAACTGCTATCGATGTGATGACTGAGCCAGAACCGAAGACCCACCACAATCTATGCTCATGCATTTATATATCATTTCTTACCACCGAGCCTCCAGCTCGCAATACTAAACTGACCTTATAAACATCGAGTCTACCGCTCGCAGGACTATCCCAGCCCTTCCTTATACTTCGAGCCTACCGCTCGCAGGACTATCCTAGTCCTTCCTTATTCATTCCATCCCAAATTTGGGAGGGGAATTATATTTCAAGTTCTCCTATTTTACTACTCTTGTCTATTGTTAATTGATCTTAGAAGCTTGGGGTGAATCTTGGACTTCCCGTGGTCTACCCGGTGAAAGGCTCGCAACGGTACTAGGGAATGCGATGGTGGATGAAGCCCAAATTCTCCTTTCCAGGATATTTACTCTTATTAGTGACTACCCATTCTTATATATACATATTTGCTCTCCAATTGCTCCAAATCCTAGGGTTGATTAACATTTGACTCGGACTGACGAGCGTCAGTGTTCAATTGAACATCGAAACTCTACCTCCCTTAGTGGCCGGCTATATCATCGTGTTATCTCTCAATTACAACTGAAGGTCTCAATCCTTATACTATCACACCCTTACCTGCTATAGTTCCGTCCCCTCATCATATCGTTGTAAAACCCCGAATCGATGAATTACTAAATGCACCCCAACTCTATATCATGAGTTGTCACTAATTATGGCGACCACTAATCACTCTCTATAATGCACCTAATGTTCCAGGAATTAATACTCGAGCGTGTGGAGATCAATTGGGGTCTAAATCAATACTTCAGTTTTTACTATCCGCAGACCAAGATGAGAATGAACTAGGTTTGACTCCTATGAAGCAATCTTGACCCTATCATGTCCAAATGAGTTCCAAATTTTTACCCTAGGTTCATAATGAGTAATGTTGGGGTTGACCAGAGTTTTGACATAATTCCATTAAATTTGACTTCTAATTAAAATCAATTACCCAATTGTCACAATCTAATTTGTAAAGGAAGTACTCTAAAAGTAAGTTAAATCTTGCTGATAAAATTCTCAGAGATAGCAATTAACATAAAAGCTTGATTCCCAGAATTCCATAATTTTCCATTGAATTTATAACTAAAATTTCCAATTAATATTAATGGTTTGAGAATATGACTTTACACATCAAGTACTAGTTCAGGTCTCCCGAAAATTCTGAGAAAATTACTACAGTACAATAATGATCTAAAAACACCAGATCCAAGGTTTCATAATTTTCCAGTGAATTTATAACCATAATGTCCATTTAATAAAAAATGTGTGAGGATAGGGCTTTACAAATCAAGTACTAGTTCATGACTTCTAAAAATTCTAAGAAAATTACTATAGCATAATAATGATCTAAAAACCTCAAATCCTAAGTTTCAGAATTTTCCAAATATTTTATAACCATGATTTCTATTTAATATAAAAGGTGTGAACATATGACATTACACATCAAGTACTAGTTCAAGACTTCCAAAAATTATAAGAAAATTACTATAGCATAAAAATGATCTAAAAACACAAAATCCAAGGTTTCATAATTTTCCAGTGAATTTATAACATCAAATCCAATGTCCATTTAATATTAAAGGTGTGAACATATGACATTACACATCAAGTACTTGTTCAGGTCTTCCAAAAATTCTAAGAAAATTACCATAGTACAATAATGATATAAAAACATCAAATCCAAATTAAGTTTCAAATTTTCCAGACATGTTTCATCAGAAATATTTCATAATATAAGGAGTGTGACAAACTGAGTATAGGAAATTTCATCATGAATATTATATCAAAAAATTAAATAAAAAATTCCATAGGTTCATAATCAGGTTCCTAATCATTCTCCAGAGTTTCACAATTCTCTATAAGGTGTTAGCTATGAACATTTCATAAATACAAAATGTGACAAAAATCATATTAACCTTATACCTAAGAATTTTGATCCCTAAATTCCTACATTTCTCTAAGGTAATGTGTTATACCATAAAGAGGGTGTGGTCAAAATTTCAGGAGCCAACACTTAGCCATATGTGCTGAATGCTCAAAATAACTCTTTTGGCTATTGACACACCATAACACCTTTTACATAGGGACATGCATGTGCAATTACCCAACATGCAGTAGTCCGATTGCTCCCAAATTTTTACCAGGGCTAATTGATGACATGTCAAGTGTGCCACCAAAATTTTGGGTCACTATGAGGTGTCTAGCTCCCTAAATCACATTAATTTGATAAATCAAATAATGGATAAAACTATAGAAAGATTTTCTCCTAAAAATTTGAATTTTTTGACACAAGGTAGAAATAGGGCACATGCATGCAAGGCCTAAAATTCAGCACCATCAGATCTACCATTTAAAAGTTATACACAATCTAATTTCTGTTTTTTAATATGGCTAGTCTCACTAAAATGGATGCTAATGGTTCTACAATGCTCCAAATGAGCTGACTCTACTTCCTAAATAAAATAGATACCAAGATTTACAACTTTTATATTAATGAGTTTCACTGATTCAGCCTCTAGGTAAGGGATTTATAGAAAATCCCAAGGGCATGAATATGAGCTATATGCACACCATAACACCTCTTAAGTAGGGACATGCATGTGTAATTACCCAACATGCAGTAGTACTTTTGCTCCCAAACTTTTACCAGAGCTAATTAATGACATGATAAGTGTGCCACCAAAATTTGGGGTCACTATGAGGTGTCTAGCTCCCTAAATCACATTAATTTAATAAATCAAATAATGGGCAAAACTATAGAACAATCTTCTCCTAAAATCCTGAATTTTTGACACAAGGTAGTCCTAGGGTATATACATGCATGGTCCAAATTTCAGCATCATTGGAGTTTCTATTTGAGAGATATTATAATTTTAATTTCTGATCTACTCTAAGACCAGTCCCACCAAAAATGGTGCTAAGGGAGCTACATGGTTCCAATGGGAGTGAAATTAATTTCTAAATTTTGTTGAGATAGGGCTACAATATTCATATAGGTCACAATTTCTGTAGAGGCCTCTAAAGGCCTGAAATAATTATTACAAAATCCTGTATTAAGTGTGACAGAATATCACATATCTTTAATTAATCATTTAAAGACTGCGAATATCAAATCCGTCTAGATCCAATGGCGCTGGATCATCATTCCCAGACAGCCAAGGGCTGAGATTTGCCGCGCCTTGACCATTTTGTGGGCTGTTTTCCGGCGAACTCCGGCTGTCTCCGACTATACCCTCCAGCCACCACTTCCACCCGACCAGGGGCTTCAGTTTGGCGGTGAGAATGCGGCCGGAGGTGGCCTGCGCCACCTTTTGTTTTTACGGTCAGGAACATGAAAAATCGAAACCATAAATCGCCATTTCACGGCGCAATCGACTGGGGAAGAGATGGGGAATCTAACACAAATGGAGAGGAGGAGGAAACTTGCCTGGGTGTGGGCTTGGCGGCGGGTGTTGCGGCGGAGGAAGACTTGAGTCCTGATTCTGGCGTCCATGGCTGCTCCGGTGCGGCTGAGCTCGAAACTCATGCTGGAAGGGTGGGCTCGACTGCTTGGAGGGTGATGAACGTGCTGGGAGGAAGAAATGAGAGGAAGGGGGAGTATATGACTGGCTGCCATTAAGGGGCTCTCGGCCAGCCCCTTGGCCGCCCATTTTGGCCAATCAATCTTTCTCCCCACAGCCCCAAGCTGAGGTCAATTACTCCCCCAGCTCAGAGGAGGGCTTGGGGAATGAAGAGGGGGTGCCATTTGACACCCACTCCTTCTTGTCCTCCTTTGTCTTCTTCCTCCATTTTTTTACAGTTGGACAAGGCCTTTACTCCTCTAATTCGTATTTTCAGATGGATTAGAGTCTGGTCACCATGTGGGCTGCCTATTTGAGTCATGGGATTGGGTTAAGACCACTTGATTTGAGTTTGGGCTCACTTAACCCAAATAGGCCAAATTGGAGATTTTTAGGTTTGGGCTTGACTCAAGCTCACCACATTCAATGTGACTGAGCCAAATTTCTCTCTTAGGCACTATGGACTCACTCCAAGAGGAATTGAGTCATGGTGGGGTCATATGGGGCTTAATTGCACCAAATTGCCTATAGGAGCAATTTGGGCATTTTGGGTGATTTTGTCCTATCCTTCCAAAATTGGTTGTGCACTTTGGTTTGCTTAAGTCTCATTTACTCCCCTTAGTGTTTATGGAGGATTGTGCTATGTCAATTTGGCCAATTGTGGGCTAATTGAACCATAAAGGGTATAAGTTGTAATCTGGGCAAATTGGTAATTTTGCCCAATTCCCCAAAATTGGCTTATCCCAAGGGCCCAATGTGGGTCCATTAGACTCCCTAAATGATCTAAAAGTTTTAGGGGTGAACAATTTGGTCACAATGGGTCGATTGAAGAACAATTTAGGGTTTTAGCACATATAGATCAATTTGGGACTTTTTAGTAATTGGCCCAATTTCTCCAAATTGGACCATCCCAATGGCTCAATGTTGTTTCAATAGTCTCCCCTAGTAGTCATGAAGGGTTGGGTGTGATCAATTTGACCACATGAAGCCAATTGGTGGCTAATTGAAAGGGTTTGTTTCCTTAAGTCAAATTGGGGCTTTTTGGTAATTGGCCCAAATTGAGTTAATTGATGGTCCCATGATGGGACTTTTGGGTCCATTAGGTCACCTTGGTAGGTTTACACATGAAGGTGGGTCCAATTTGAGCATTTGGAGTCCAATTGTCCTCATTTAGGGAGGTTTGACCTAGATTGGCCTAAAGTTGACTTAGCGAATTTTGACCAAAATGGTTGACTTCAAGCGTCCTTAGGGACCTACTTACTATTCCTGAATGATCATAGGGTCAAAGTGAGGTTACTTTGTCTTATTGAAGTCCATTGTCCACTCCTAGGCTAAGCCATCAAGATTTGCTAAATGCACCCCAAGGTGCAATTCTACCTGTGTTATTAAGTTCATGGGGCCTCTCTGGCCTACCTTGTGTACATTAACCCATCCAAGGGGAATTTCCATGGTTAAGAGTGATGCATGAGGTGCTTTAGCCCCTTTTGAGTTTTCTCTACCTTGGGGTGGCCCATGGTGGCTTAGTGCACACCAAGTGTTTTTCATCTATTCAACTTGTTATCCTGATACCCTATGTCATTTTATCCTATTTTTGTCATAACTTGTCATGACAAAAATTCTCTAGGGGCCTAGCAGCTTAGGGGATGTTATATTGGATATGAAAGGAAAATGAATACGTGAAATGAAATGCGGAAAATTTAAAATGTTTGTTATTCTTTAATTTGTTTTCATGCCGTGCAATAACAAATGAAAGTATCTAGTTGTGCCCTAAATCACCTAGAGGGGGGTGAATAAGTGGATTCTATGTATTTACGCGGAATTAGAATTAATACACAGAAAAGCACACAATAAAGCACAACACAGACACAAGGATTTTATAGAGGTTCCCCGATGTGGGTACTCCTCTTTCCCGCCTCGCCTATCTAGCACTTTGAGGCTAGACTCGGCTACTTCACCAAACTCAGATTAAAATAATCTTACACCTCGGAGTCAAAACTCCTACAACTCGGAGTACACCACTCCTACAACTCGGAGCAAAACAACTCCTACAACTCGATCCTCAAACAAGGATCTACACAAAACTCGGAAGCAAGCTTCCTACAAGGTTTAGAAATATGGTTATTACAACACAACGTAGATTGAAAAACAATCTTCTTAAACTTCAGATGAGGTTCTTCTTCAGATCTTGAGAGATGGATTTCTTCTTCTTGACAATGAATTTCAATCCTTTTAAAATGAAGAACGAAGAAATCTTGAGAGCGATTCTACACTGGATCTGAGAAACTTGAATCTGTAGAAGATGAATCACGAATCGCAGCTTTGCCGGAGACGATACCTTTGCGCGAGAACAGTCGGCCGTAACTTGCGATTCTTTCTTTTCAATTCACGATTAACGATTAGGGTTAAAAAGAAATACACCAAAGGTATTTATAGGATCTTCTACAACGGTCAAAAATGCGAATTAGGGATCTAGCTCCACGTGTACTGTACATGGGGGATGCCCTAAAGAATATGCGATTAAGAACGAACCGGAAAATATGCAGCAGACCGATTCGGCTAAATGGAATAACCGAATGACATTAACCGATTCGAATTCGGTTAAATGATATAGTCGAATTCGACAGATCTGAAGATTCGACTAAATACATTCACCGAAAAACAATAACCGAATTACAATAACCGAATTCGGTTATTCTAATACTTAGAAAAGTTTTCGATCTTGGATTAACCGAATTCGGTTATATCCATTCAGACCATATAGTCGAATTCGACTATATGTCCTTAAATGATATAATCGAATTTTACTTAGGAAAATTTCCTTTCTCTAATGATTCCACCATCAGCTCCAGTCCTCCTTCTCTAGCACTTAGGAAATGAAGTACATCCCAATAGAGAGATTTCACATGAGCCAACACTTTGGTCTATACAATGAGGGATTACATTGCACAGGCCTGTGTTTGACGACTCATTGAAACCTGACATTGGTTTGTACTTAGTGTGGAATAACCTGTCACAACACAGCTAAAGTGCATAATCAAATACAATTACAATTCATCTTAGTTTGAAGGGGACTTCTTCAAATCAGGGCTATTGTGGATACAATACCCAACAATCTCCCCCTATTTGAAGAAGTCGGAACCCTATCTACTAAGGTGAATTGCACATGGAATAATAAATGTAAGCAAGTAAAGAATTGAACTATGTGGATATATATATGAGCATTATAAACAAAAAATATGTCCACAACAATATATAAATGTTCTTAAAAGAGAAATAGGATTTTCAAGAACAGTCATCCATCAATTCTCATGCTTCTTTCCCCTTTGATATTTCTTGAGCTGTCTGTCAAAGTAGGCTTTCGGCTTCGGGAAATACTTCGGAGGAGGTGGAGGAGGATTTACATCTTCTTTATGATTTCTGATATGAATCTTTCTTTTCAGCATTGAGGCCTGCCATTTGTTAATTTCTTCTCTGTCATAATAAGTTGATGGAAGTTCATTTGAACAGCTGATTAATCTGAAATGATCCAGGATGATATTTCTCGACTCAGGGCTCCACACTTCGCCATCAAACCTTCTTTGGTGAGAGGCTCCAGAACTAGCATTCCTTGAGCCTTCAGCTCTCTGAATATCCTGCCTTGGGTTTGCTGCTCTGAAAGCATCTCTCATGAAGCCAGATCCACCTGCTTTAGCAATTTCAGATCTTACCCTTTTCCTGGATACTTCATTCTCATCATCAGACCAGATATAACCTTCAGGAGGATCATATTCACCCTGAGGAGCAGCAAATTGAATGTTCGGATCAAATTCTTCAGAGGGAAAAGCTGGCTGCTCAGAAGATTGGCCTGTCCCTTGGAAACCATGGGCATAGCCTCTTGATAGCTCATTGTGCAACCACACTTGGTTTTGATGCAGTTATCCATATAAGTCTTGAAACTTGCTATCAATGCCTCTTGAAATTTCAGAAATCTGGGATTGAACATTTGATTGAGATTCTTGAAGCCTTCCTTCTATCTCTCTACTTAAATCAAAGATTTGAGTTTGAATTCTTTCATGCAATCTTTCCTCCCCCTTTCTGACTTCTTCAGTTAAGGTTTGGATTATTTCATTCTTGACGCCTTGGACAGAGTTCTGAACTGTAGATCTGCCCTTTACCGCACTTTCAAACATGTACTGCTGATTTTCAGAGAGTTTTGTTGTATTTTCACTTATTGCCTGTAATCCTTCCACAACATACTTTAGGGTAGATGCACCCAGAGAGAAGTACTCATCCTATTTTTCTTTGACCTTGTCTAAGCTGTGAGCGACTGATTGCAAGTGATTGCCCATTCCTTTGTCTATGGCTCTGGTCCTGTCAAAGACTTGACGAAGAGCAAATTCAAAATATCTTTTCTATTTTACAAGCATTTCTTCCAAATTTAGCATCATTGAGTCGACAACAGAGGGAGGTTGAGCTTTGAGGCGAGAAGAGATTCCAAAATCATCTTTTGCGACTAGAAAATCAGCTGAATCCACATCCCTCATATAATGATAGAACTGTAGAGCATCAAGGGTTTCTTCATTTTGAACCGGAGGAGGGGAGGAGCCTTCATTTCTCTTGTCTTCTACTGTGATCTGGATTTTGTGAACCTTGGGTGCTTGCACTGATTTTCCCTTATCCTTGGAAGTTGAGGCAGAAGGCCCTGCTTCACTTTCATCTGCAATGACGATTGTAACATGTTCAGGAGTCTGAGGTTGCTCTGTCTTCTCTTGTTGTTCTGCTGCCGGGGTAGAATGATCGGATTGAATATTCTCCCCCTCAAATGGAGCGGGGACTTCTCCCTCTGGAGGAACAATTTGGCCAAAAGCTGACTGATCTGGCTTCACAGCATCAGCAGCAGGGTCATCTCCCCCGTCATCATTCCCATCACTATCATCAGGACTATCAGCATTGTCATCTTCTTTAGAAGGGGAGCTGTGAGGAGATGGAATCTTTGGAGACTGAGCAGGAGATTCTGGCAGCTTAGAACACTCCCCCTTGGAGGGTTCACCTTCTATTTCACCCTCTTTTTCACAGACAGGGTCACTTTCTTTCTCACTTTCGGGCTCACTTTCTTGCACATCACGGGGAACTTTCTTAGCTTTTGGAACACTTGGAGATAGCACCTTGGTCTAACCTACCTTCCTGGACCATCTTTCAATCATAGAGGAGTCTATTCTTTTAAAGTGGTGGAGAGGGGTTCCGGTCTTCATGTTGAACCTTACTTTGTCCAAACGGTAGAGATACAGAGACAGAATTCTCCCAAAGTTAGGAGTATTCAAACTCGCTGAAATTCTGTCGAACAGCACACTGCCCCAGTCAACCCTTTTCCTGCAGATAACTGAACCGAGAAGCTTGAACATATCATTTGAAAGATAGTCGTGAGAGCCGACTTTACATTGGAGAACCTTTCCCATTATATCTGAGAGCAATTTTCCTTCCTCGTTCATCTGCTTTCTGTAAATCGATTTCGTTCCTTTAGGCAATCCACAAAACCTTAGCGCTTGCTTGAAGTCCTTTGGAGAGAGAGAGTCTGATTCTGTTACCACTGGAAGCTTGAGGATCTTAGTCAATCTTGAAGGAGAGACCTTCACAGAGAAATCACCGATTTTACTTTTGATTACTGACCCTTGTTTCCTCAGCTCTGCATGCTTGAAGAATTTCAGAACTTCTGTCTCAAGAACCTTGCAAGGGTGTTCAAGAACAAATCCCAGACCGGCAACCTCAAGTGCCAATACTACATTTCTGAACTCATCCACTGAGCTATCGAAGCCAGTTCTAACTAGCTCACTCCCGAAGAGCAACTTCACGGACTGCTTCTTAGGCATTGCAAAAGTATTTCGAAGAAGAACCGATCGTAAGAGACGAGGAATCGAGGGAAACAATCGATCGGCGGCCGGAGAAGAAGACGAACGGACGCACGAATCAGAACTGAAGAGACGCATAATTCGGAAGGGAGGGGTTCGAATTTCTCTTTTAAGTTTCATTTATATAGTGTCGGAAATTAGGGGAGAGAGCGCGTACCTGAAATTTTGAACCTTGACCCTTCGAATTCCATTAAGGGAAGAAAATGAATTCTGGAAAGTTCGTCATTCGGCTATTGGGATTAGTCGAATTCGGTTAAACGATATCGCCGAATTCGGTTAAAGAATTTCGATTAAATCATATCGCCGAATTCGGTTAAACACAATCGCCGAATTCGATTAAACACAATCGCCGAATTCGATGAAAGCTTAAGCAAATTTCGACTAATCAAATTCTTGACTTCTGGGATAGAGAGTTTCTGGATTTCTGAATTTGTCTCTAAGATTCTTTGTTTAACATACCAAGCTCCATTTTGAAATAGTTGAACTTTGATTCGTCGAGCGGCTTTGTGAAAATATCTGCAATCTGTCGATCCGTCGGGACATAGCTAAGATCAATGTCCTTGTGCTCCACATGCTCCCGGATGAAATGATAACGAATCTCTATGTGCTTCGTCCTGCTGTGAGACACAGGATTATTGGCAATTGCAATGGCGCTTGATGAATCACAGTACATAGGAATTTCCTTGAGCTTCAAATTGTAGTCTTCAAGTTGGTTCCTTATCCACAACAATTGTGCACAACAACTGCCTGCGGAGATATACTCTGATTCAGCAGTTGAGATAGCAACACAATTCTGTTTCTTACTACTCCAGGAGATAAGCCGTTTCCCTAAGAATTGGCACGTTCCTGAAGTACTTTTCCTGTCTTCTTTGCTTCCTGCAAAATCAGCATCTGAAAAACCTGTTAGCTCAAAATCATTACTTCTTGGGTACCATAAGCCAAGATTTGGTGCGCCCTTAAGGTATCTCAAAATCCTCTTTGCAGCTGAGTAGTGAGATTCCTTAGTGTTCACCTGAAATCTAGCACAAACACATGTTGAGAACATTATATCCGGTCTACTCACAGTATGATAGAGCAAGGATCCAATTATGCTTCTAAACTTGGTTTCATCAAAAGGTTTCCCTTTCTCATCCTTGTCTAGAGACATAGCTGAACCCATTGGAGTCCTCAAAGAGGTTGCGTTCTCCATTCAGAATTTCTTAATTAACTCTTTGGTAAACTTCGTCTGAGAGATGAAAATTCCATCCTTGGATTGCTTTACCTGAAATCCTAAGAAATACTTCAGCTCTCCCATACTACTCATTTCAAATTTCCCTTGCATCAAGTTAGAAAACTTTTTGCAGAGGTTATCATCGGTAGATCCAAAAATGATGTCGTCGACAGAGATTTGCACTAGCAAAATCTTGCCTTTAACTTCCCTAAGAAATAATGTCTTGTCTATCTTGCCTCTTGAGAATTTGTTCTCGAGGAGGAAGCTGGACAACGTCTCATACCAAGCACGAGGAGCTTGCTTGAGACCATATAAAGCTTTTCGTAAGAAATAAACATAATCAGGGAATGAGGAGTCAACGAAACCTGGGGGTTGTTCTACATATACTTCTTCCTTTATATCACCATTAAGGAAGGCTGACTTCACGTCCATTTGATAGACTTTAAATCCTTTGTGAGCAGCATATGCTAGAAACAACCTGATCGCTTCGAGCCTTGCCACAGGAGCAAAGGTTTGATCGAAGTCGATCCCTTCTTCTTGTTTGTACCCTTGAGCAACAAGTCTGGCCTTGTTCTTGATGATCACGCCATCTTCGTCCAACTTGTTTCTGAATACCCATTTTGTTCCAATGACATTCTGTCCTTTGGGTCTGGGTACAAGCATCCATACTTTGCATCTCTTAAATTGATTGAGTTCCTCTTGCATTGCGATGATCCATGAAGCATCGTTCTTTGCTTCATCGAATTTCTTTGGCTCAACCTGTGACAGAAAACTTAAATGCAAAACTTCATTAGTTGTACCTCTTCTTGTTCTTACACCAACATGGGTATCTCCAATAATTTGCTCTGCAGGATGGTCCCTTAAATGTCGAATCATTCCAGCATTTGGATGACATGAGGGTCCTGCACTTCAGGTACATCTTCATCTTCTTGAGGTTCATCTTCCTCACATGCAGATGGAATATTTACTTCAATAGACTTTGGAGCATCTTCCTTTACAGCTTCTTCTAAGTTTATTTCCTTGAACCTTGCACCTGCATCTTCAACAAAAACACTAGAAGAGCTGCTTTGAAGCATACTCGTCTTATCAAATATAACATTATAAGTTTCTTCTACAACCAGGGTTTTCTTGTTGAAAATCCTATATGCCTTACTATGGCTACTATATCCTACAAAAATACCTTCAAAACTTTTTTCACTAAATTTAGTTTTGTAATATTTCCCGTTATTCAGTACGAAGCATTTACTACCAAAAATTCTAAAATAAGACAGGGTTGGTTTCTTGCCTTTCAGAAGTTCATAGGGAGTCTTATGATGATTCTTGTTGATTAGTGCTCTGTTTTGCACGTGGCAGGCAGTGTTGATGCCTTCGGCCCAGAAGTACTCTGGTAGAGAAGAGTCACTCAACATTGTTCTGCAATCCTCTATGAGTGTTCTATTCTTTCTCTCAGCTACTCCATTTTGTTGTGGAGTACGAGGAGAGGAAAACTCATGAAAGATACCTAGGCTTTCACAAAATTCGGTCATAGCTCCAGACTTGAATTCTGAACCATGGTCACTTCTGATTTTGACCACAGAACATTCCAACTCATTCTGAATTTGCTTGACGAACGAGGTGAAAGAATCGAAGGTGTCTGACTTGTGTTTCAGAAAGAATACCCAAGCAAAACGTGAGTAGTCATCAACAATAACCAACGTATAAGACTTACCTCCTAAACTTCGGATTGGCATGGGACCAAACAAGTCCATATGGAGCAGATATAAGCATCTGGTAGAATCTTTGCCAATAATGCTTTTAAAGGTAGCCCGAGTCTGCTTACCCATTTGGCATGCATGACAGGGTCTCTCTTTAATGCACTTAACATTGGGAGCATCACGAACTAAATTGTGAGAAAATAACATACTTATAGTTTTGAAATTAATATGTGCTAGTCTCTTGTGCCACTGGTCACAAAGAGATGCACTATCTTTTGCTATAAGACACACTGGTGTAGAAGAGTCTAAACAAAGGAAATTTAAGCAGAAGATATTTCTACTCCGAGTGCCTGTTAAAATAGTTTCTGACGTATCAGACGACTTTATCAAGCACTTGTCCTTGTAGAACTCAACCATATAGCCTTTATCACATAGTTGGCTTATGCTAATTAGATTATGTTGTAACCCTTTGACATAAGCTACATCTGTGAAGGAGACTATATCGTTGGTAATCATACCGTAGCCTTTCGTGATTCCCCGATCAGATCCGCCAAAAATAACTTTTGGTACATCATTCACAGGGGTATACTCTTGTAACAAACTTCTTGTTCCGGTCATGTGCCGAGAACATCCACTGTCCAAGTACCATATTGGATTTGAATTGGCCTTTGGACATACCTGCAATCAATATTCAATTGCCCTTAGGAACCCAAACCGATTTGGGTCCTTGGCTTCTTGTCAGATGACCACCATTGGGAGTGTTAACAGTGCGAGGAGTCACTCTTGCAGTGTTACCTCGTGGGGTCTTAACATAACTATAATTAAACCAGCAATCAATGGCGAAGTGACCAACTTTGCCACAGCACCAACAGTCAAATCTGTTGTACCTTCTCTTGTTCTCCTTCTTTACCTTTTGAACGGGAGGTCTAGTAGGAGCAACCTTCTTAGAAGTAGATGCCTCGTGATTGCAACAAACACAAGGCTCCATCTTCTCATTAGACTTAGCACCAACAGATTTAACTTTAGGTGCTTTCTTTGCGGCTGATCCATGGACAAATGAACCATGGTCCTTGAGACTTACTTCTTCATAAGGGGCCTTGAAAGGAGTCGAGTCAAAGTTCCTGGGTCGGCTCCATCCCTGATATCTACTACTAGATTCAACAGGTGTCGGTCTAGTGAGATGACCATAGGATGTTTCAAAGTCAAATGGGTTTGTAGGAAAAACGACCTTCCTGAACGAAGGTTGACTTTGATCAGCTTTCCCTTTACCTCTTATGGCTCTTATCTTGTAAGCCTTACTACATTCAGCCTTGTGGCCAATTCCACTACCCTTCGCAGGAGCAGAAAACTTATCGATGAGAGGAAGAACAATTTTTGGCTTATTGAAGCTTTCCACTATCTTCTTTTCTGCCAATAGCTTTTCTTCCAATTCATTTATAAGTTGTTCTTTCAGAATTAATGATTCAGTGGAGCCTTTTAACTCATCCTTCAAGAATTGGACTTCATTTCCGAGGGGATTTAATCTTTCGATTTCCTCGCTCAGAGCCGATTCCAAGTTCTTAAGTGATCCAATCTCTTTTGCTTGAGATCTGACTACCCTACGGCATTTGTCAAATCCAGCCAAAAGGGCTTTATATTGAGTCATCAATTCTGATTCCTCCTCTGAGGAGTAGCCTTCATTTGCTATTGAAGCAGTTTCATACTCAGAAGCAGAAAGAGAGGTATGAGGATTTACCTTCCCCTTATATGAGGTGTCACTCGCTTCATCATCCGATTGTGCCATAAGCCCAAAGTAGGCCTCTTCATCAGTGCTTGATTCCTCTGAGTCACTGTCGCTCAGAGTCTTTGGCTTCTTTGCAATGAAGCTCTTTTCCTTCCTTTTACCTTTGAAGGATTTCTTATCTTATTTCTTGGAGCCTTCCTTTTTCTTGTATGGACACTCCGCAATCACGTGTCCTGGCTTAATGCAGCAATATCAAATAATATCATTAGAAAGATGTTTACTCGGTTTAGATTTATACCTGTCACCTTCATGATTCTTCTTGTGATGATCTCCATCACGGTTCGATCTTCTGTGATGAGAAGTCGAGGTTTGACCTCTCGTCTGCCTTCTTTTGTTAAAGAACTATTTGAATTGCTTGGAGAGCAGAGAAAACTCTCCATCTGACATCTCTGAGCCTGAGGGGCTGGCATCAGATTCATCCTCATCAGAAGATGATCTCCTGACAGGAGGCAGGGCCTTGTTCTTCCTTGAAATTGCAGCCTTTAGGGCAGTGGACTTCTCCCTACCAGTGGCCCTGCTTCCCTCTTCTTCAGCTTTCCGAATGCTCAACTTTAGCTCCTGTGATAAGAGCTTACCGAATAGCATTTGTGGCTCCATGGTTCCTAACTTCCCGAATTCTCTAATAGCGATTACCTTGGTATCCCATTCTTTCGTCAGGGATCTCAAAAACATGTCGTTCAGTTCGCCAATAGTGAATTCCCGATCGTAGTTCCTAAAACCATTGACGATCTTGAAGAACTTCTCGTAGGTGTCAGAAATGGAGTCTCTCGGATCTTGCTTAAACGCTTCATACTCTTGGTTCAGCAACGATCTTCGATCATCTCTTACTTCGTCTGTGCCTTCCATCAGAACGACTAGAGAATCCCACATTTCCTTAGCAGACTTGCAGTGAAGCAGATTTTGCAACATAGAGTCATCCACTGCACCTGCTATGATGTTCTTTGCCTTCTTGTCTAGAGCGACAAGTGCGATCTCATCCTTGGAAAGTTCCAACAACTTCTTGGCAACCATGATGGTTAAGTTTATAGATGATGGTTTCATTGGAACATGGGGGCCTTCTTCCACAATTTGAAAGATTCTTGGATCAGCAGCTTCCATGAAGAATCTGACCCTTTCCTTCCACATTGGAAAATTTTCTTTGGTGCAGACTGGCAGCTTGACGGAATCCTTGGTCTTATCCATTCCAGACATGCTTGCAGAGGCAACTAGATAAGGAGGTCTTGTTCAAGGTGTTAGCCTTATAGCGAACAACCTATCTCTGATACCAATTGAAAGTATCTAGTTGCGCCCTAAATCACCTAGAGGGGGGTGAATAGGTGGATTCTATGTCTTTACGCGGAATTAAAATTAATACACAGAAAAGCACACAATAAAGCACAGCACAGACACAAGGATTTTATAGAGGTTCCCTGATGTGGGTACTCCTCTTTCCTGCCTCGCCTATCTAGCACTTTGAGGCTAGACTCGGCTACTTCACCAAACTCAGATTAAAATAATCTAACACCTCGGAGTCAAAACTCCTACAACTCGGAGTGCACCACTCCTACAACTCAGAGCAAAATAACTCCTACAACTCTATCCTCAAACAAGGATCTACACAAAACTCGAAAGCAAGCTTCCTACAAGGTTTAGAAATATGGTTATTACAACACAACGTAGATTGAAAAACAATCTTCTTAAACTTCAGATGAGATTCTTCTTCAGATTTTGAGAGATGGATTTCTTCTTCTTGACAATGAATTTCAATCCTTTTAAAATGAAGAACGAAGAAATCTTGAGAGCGATTCTACAGTGGATCTGAGAAACTTGAATCTGTAGAAGATGAATCACGAATCGCATCTTTGCCGGAGACGAAACCTTTGCGCGAGAACAGTCGGCCGTAACTTGCGATTCTTTCTTTTCAATTCACGATTAACGATTAGGGTTAAAAAGAAATACACCATAGGTATTTATAGGATCTTCTACAACGGTCAAAAACGCGAATTAGGGATCTAGCTCCACGTGTACTGTACATGGGGGATGCCCTAAAGAATACGCGATTAAGAACGAACCAGAAAATATGCAGCAGACCGATTCGGCTAAATGGAATAACCGAATGGCATTAACCGATTCGAATTCGGTTAAATGATATAGTCGAATTCGACAGATCTGAAGATTCGACTAAATACATTCACCGAAAAACAATAACCGAATTACAATAACCGAATTCGGTTATTCTAATACTTAGAAAAGTTTTCGATCTTGGATTAACCGAATTCGGTTATATCCATTCAGACCATATAGTCGAATTCGACTATATGTCCTTAAATGATATAATCGAATTTTACTTAGGAAAATTTCCTTTCTCTAATGATTCCACCATCAGCTCCAGTCCTCCTTCTCTAGCACTTAGGAAATGAAGTACATCCCAATAGAGAGATTTCACATGAGCCAACACTTTGGTCTATACAATGAGGGATTACATTGCACAGGCCTGTGTTTGACGACTCATTGAAACCTGACATTGGTTTGTACTTAGTGTGGAATAACCTGTCACAACACAGCTAAAGTGCATAATCAAATACAATTACAATTCATCTTAGTTTGAAGGGGACTTCTTCAAATCAGGGCTATTGTGGATATAATACCCAACAACAAACATCCGTAATAACGTGCATATGTTTTCTGGATCAATTCGGAGGCCCTTGTTGATGGAGACAAATCTAATCGAAACAAAAACTCTCTTTTAGGTGAATGAATGTGCTCTCGACTTAGTGACATTCCGAAGCCATGCAAGAATGAAACCTCACCAGTTTGCTCCAACACTAAGACTCTCGGTAGACACTCAGCGGGATGGGCGATAACTAGTTTAGCAGTGGTGCTTTCCCCCTCCTCGGAAATGATATAAGTGGTTACCTGGCAAATGTACGCGCGCTCTTCCTGCCAGCCCAAATCCTGCGACCGCGGTCGGTTCCCTCCATGCCGATCCCAAAAGTCCCGGGAGGACACTCAACAGAGACCGCGTGCTCTCACTAGAGGGATGCACACTCTCTTCAACAAAGATATGCGCAGTTATTCGTCAAGCGTGTACGCACTCTGATGAGTCCTGATCATATACACATTTTTGGACTCATCCGGGCCGTTATTCAGTCATTTCACCGCACTTTAGCCTTGTTATAGTTTGTATTTGATATTCCATGCTAGGTGCACTTCTGGGCCCATTCTGGTGTGATTTCATGCTTATCTGCATTAGTAGTTTTCATGCTCCGTTAGGTGCCACTTTCAGTGGCTAGATTCGTGGTTGTGCTGGAATAGGAGTCGTGCATGTGTTCCCGGTGCAATTCTGCACAGGAACACTGCGCACGATCACCGGGTCTATTGCGCACGACCACTGGTCGTGCGCCACTGATCGTGTGCACTTAACCCCTTTTTCATGAGTTCTGTTTGGTGTAGTGCGCACGACCATCTACGCTAGTGCGCACGACCACCGGTCGTGCGCCACTGTTCGTGCGCACTTACCCTTAATTTTCTGAGTTCTGTTTCGACCATTGCGCACGACCACCGACGATAGTGCGCACGACCACCGGTCGTGCGCCACTGGTCGTGCGAACATTATATTTAATAAATTGCTTTTCTTGCAGGCTCCGTCCAGGCAGGCGCACGATCACAGGATTCTAGTGCGCACGACCACTGGTCGTGCGCCAATGACCGTGCGCACTGTTTAATTCCAGCGCCTATAAATTCCGCTGCTCGCAATTTAGGTCAAAATCCCGATTTTCTGCCGCCGTTTTCTCGCTCCAGGGCTCCGATTTCGCCCCTCCACCGTCGCCCACCATAGGGAGGTGCTCCGGTCTTGTTCTTCACGCCGATCTTGAGCCGGAGTCTCCTCTCAGCCTCCTCCTTCATCCAAGTGCTCCAGAGGAAGACCTAGCCGCCATTACCATCAAGCAAGAGGAAGTTTGCAACCTCTTCCGGATCGTGACACGAAGAAGACGGATCCAATGGAGAGCAGTGACAGCTCTCTCTACCCCGGACGTAGTTGCGGACCGAGCTTGGACGCAGATTGACAACCCGGCGATTCCAACTTTGAATCTACAACGAGCCTTCGGATTCGGTCGATTTCTTGCCTTGTTCTCCTCTTATTGATTGTTGTAATAGTTAGATCTTTTATATTTTGATGAAGAACACTATAGACCTTGCTTTTTCAAGTTATTTCATGTTTATGTGAAGTACCCTTTTGTTTATTTGTGTTGTTGAGGTGCGCCCCCATCCATTTTCCACTCCACCACCCTGTCCGGTGCCGCACTAGCAATTGCTTGTGGCGTGCTTATCGACGAGGTGCTTGCGACCCTCATTCCGCTAGCCTACTCGTCCATCCGCCTACCGAAGCGTGGCATCGCGGCCCGTATTCTATCCCGCCTAACGAAGCAGCGCGCTCAAGGCCTGCATAGCTCGATTCCGCTAGCCTACTCGCCCATCCGCCCTTGCGATGCAGCGCGCTCAAGGCCTGCCTAGTCTCCATTCCGCCAAGCGAAGCATTGCATAGCGGCATTGCATAGGAGTAGTTTTAGTGTTTTATTTTATTTTCCAAATGCCAACCCAACTCTCCCGCAATCCATTCGACCTAAAGGACTTCGATCTCAAGTCCTTCCTCAACATTTAACTCCACCTTACTGTGTTCCTCAAGAGACCGACACTCGGGGATTTTCCCCATTATTATTACTTGCGCGACCGGTGCACTTGCCGAAATCATCGCATCAAGTTTTTGGCGCCGTTGCCGGGGAACACAGTCGTGTGAGTTTTCTTGAGAGGGAGAGCCGAGAGATAGTAGTTCTTCCAGTGTGTATAGCCGCCTTATTATTTTTGTTTTGCTTTTAATCATCTGTTGTTTGCTTTTATTTCTTCCTTCCCTATTTTAAAAGTTTTAGGCTAGTTTAATCTAAGGAGTTTTATTAGTTTGTGTAGATTTTCCTTGCAAAGAATTCCTGTTTCATTTATCTGCTTCTTTTATTAAAAATGTCGTCATGGGGTATTTCGCCTAGCTTTAATGATAAGATGGTTTATTATATAGACCAAATGAATGAGTTGAATGCTAGGCAGTGTAGGAACGTTGTTTGCTTGTTGTGTCGAGGAGAGGGTCATGAATTGAAAGACTGTCCTAGTCTTTTCAAGACCGACCGCCGCTCCTCCACTCAGGACGACATTGTCCCTATCGCTCATTCTTTACCCATGGAGGCAATTGTGCCCTCTACCCCTGAGCCTGTCTTTTGCATGGACTCCTCACTCCCTGTGTGTGGCTTCACTCCCAGTGACGATGATCACTCATCTATTAGCCAACAAGGAGAGGAATGGGAGCTCCTAGAGGCACCTGAGTATGATGAGGAAAGTATTCTTTCCATCGGGGAGGCTTTAGCAGATCTTTTTGCGGAGGAACCAAATCCTTGTGTTCCTCCAGTTTCCTTGCAAGATTTTTCTACACATATTCTTTATGATCCTATCGAAGTAAAGGAGCTGGGTGATGCTTCTGACTTGGAGGGTGCTCCAAAGTGGGATTAGGATGTCATTTTCCCTGAAGGGGAGAATGAATACTTTGAACACGATGATGCACCTCGGTGGGATGAGGAGGATACTCTATCTGATGAGGAGGTTTGCACTTCTTCATGGGACGAGGAGGTCCAAATCACCACGGAGGCCCCTGAGTTCTCAAATCCCCCTTGCTATGATATTTACGATGATGATAGTGATCTATCCTTGGATCCTGCCGGGAGTGAGACCGGGATCACTCCCCCGATTGATGTTTATTTATGTTCTTCGTCTTCTTTATTTCTTGATCCCCTTCCTTTATACGAGCCTGTGCAGGTTGAGTCTTCACAGGTACCCCAGGAGGACTTGGAGCATTTTGCTCAAGTCAATGATGTGAGCATCCTCTCATGTGAGGAGGTTTATCCCCCCCTCCGTAGAGGAAGCTCCACTCATTGCCTTCACCTCCTGCTGCCTCGCTATTGACGAAACCTTGCTAGGCAAGGAAGTGTTTTGTGAGATGAGTGAGGACCAGGCCTCCTCCTTTTCTTACATTCTCTACCCTCTACCTGTGAGGAGCAGGTATCTATATTTAGGTAGAGGGGTGACTGTTCTATCACCGTATCGGTACCCGCAACCGACACGGATATTAGGCCAGCTACCTGTCCACTTCTCCTTCCATAGGCCCATTAGTTAGAACTCTTAAAGTTTGAATAAGTCGTGCTGGGAGGACAATAACCCCAGTAGTTATCTTACTTTTCCTGCATTTTTATTTCATCTAATCATGTTTAGTTAGTAGTATTTTTCGTTTCAGTTTCTTTTGTTTTTGTTTTTGCGGAGCTGACCCCTGTAGGTATCTTCTCTGGATGGCGGATGCTGCAGCTTAGTCTTGGTCTAAACGCCAATCTTCTGGTATGCTCACTTGCTGAGCATTGGGTACTCTCTTCCCCTAGCCCTATTTTGATTTTCCTGTCATATATTATGTGAATTGTTTAGTTTAAGTCTGGGGGAGAGTAGTTTTGTTTACCCGCTCACGTGCACTATTGCACTGCATACTAGAAGATTTCATTTAAAATGTTTTGTTGTTTTCATTGCACACCACAGCACCCACACGAGCGCGCGCTTACCTATTTGTTGTAGTTCCGGATAAACTATTTTGGTTAGGAATGTGAATTGGGATGCTAGCTTAGGAATTACTATTTGGAGTGTGATGTTGACTCGAGCAGTGTTCTAGTCGCATCCGCATGCTTTGTAGAATTTGAGTAAAATTAGATTATCTCTATGCATTTAATTTATGATTAGTATTTTTGCGTAGTTTTAGATTTATCATACTCAAATGGTGAATGTGAATGAAATTGGTGATAACCCGGTGTTGTGTGTCTACGAGCACTAGTTGTGCGTTGCTCGAGTCGGGAGGAAGGTTTACCTTTCTCGTGGGCTAAGAACTTGCCCCAAGCGACTCTTGAAGCATGGGTGCGAGCGACTCTTTGAGTTAAATGTGATATAGGCCACCTTTTGGCTAGTTTGAGCCTTATCTTTCCATGTCCTATTCGCTCACCTTTGCAACCCAACTTTTGTGCCTACCACTCCCTTGTTTCAGCTCTTCCTTCAATCACCAAGGCCTGAAGCTTATCCCATTGTCGCAACCAAATAGATGTTAGCTGCACTCATGCTCTAGATTTGGTGTGATGTATGGAATCGTTGTGATGTGAAGGAGAAATTATCTCTATTTGCTGATTTTTAGCCAACCGGAGGATAGAAAAAAGAGGAAATTATGATATGGAAATAAAAATCTGAGAAAAAAAAGTGTATTGAAAAGAAATCCTTCCGAATGTATTAAGAAAATCTGTTGGTATTTGTGGAGTAGGTCGTGTGCACACCCCGTTTTCATAATAAGTCTGGGGGTGTGTCACACGAGCTTTGTTTTTGGTTTTGTGCGGTGCAGCGTTCCGTTAGCTCAACTTGGTTGCGTAGCCTTCATTTTTACCTTTGAATATCATACCGCAACCTAAGCCCCAATATGATCCTAAAAGCCCTATTGATTTGACTTGTGAGTTTGCTAGCGCTGTGGAGAGAGTGTGACCGGGCAAGCGTATGGTTCCCGACGTTGATGGATTTCAGCGGAGTTATTCCTGAACCCCGATCTTGTGCAACACCCTCCTGAGTGGCTTGTTACTTTCACACCGGGCATGATCATTCAAATTCTTCACAATTCACCAACTGAGTATTTATAAATCTTTATCTACGCTCTAATACTTTCGTAAATTAGTTAGCATAGTTAGAATCTCTTTTTACTAGAATTGCTACTCGCATGCGTATGTTACTTCGCACCGTACTCCTTTGTGTAATTTGCTTTGTTAACTACCATTTTCACACTCCGCCGGATTCGTTTGCTCGGGACGCGCAAACAGTTAAGTCTGGGGGTGTGATGAGTCCTGATCATATACACATTTTTGGACTCATCCGGGCCGTTATTCAGTCATTTCACCGCACTTTAGCCTTGTTATAGTTTGTATTTGATATTCCATGCTAGGTGCACTTCTGGGCCCATTCTGGTGTGATTTCATGCTTATCTGCATTAGTAGTTTTCATGCTCCGTTAGGTGCCACTTTCAGTGGCTAGATTCGTGGTTGTGCTGGAATAGGAGTCGTGCATGTGTTCCCGGTGCAATTCTGCACAGGAACACTGCGCACGATCACCGGTTCTATTGCGCATGACCACTGGTCGTGCGCCACTGATCGTGTGCACTTAACCCCTTTTTCATGAGTTCTGTTTGGTGTAGTGCGCACGGCCATCTACGCTAGTGCGCACGACCACCGGTCGTGCGCCACTGTTCGTGCGCACTTACCCTTAATTTTCTGAGTTCTGTTTCGACCATTGCGCACGACCACCGACGATAGTGCGCACGACCACCGGTCGTGCGCCACCGGTCGTGCGAACATTATATTTTATAAATTGCTTTTCTTGCAGGCTCCGTCCAGGCAAGCGCACGATCACAGGATTCTAGTGCGCACGACCACTGGTCGTGCGCCAATGACCGTGCACACTGTTTAATTCCAGCGCCTATAAATTCCGCTGCTCGCGATTTAGGTCAAAATCCCGATTTTCTGCAGCCGTTTTCTCGCTCCAGGGCTCCGATTTCGCCCCTCCACCATCGCCCACCATAGGGAGGTGCTCCGGGCTTGTTCTTCACGTCGATCTTGAGCCGGAGTCTCCTCTCGGCCTCCTCCTTCATCCAAGTGCTCCAGAGGAAGACCTAGCCGCCATTACCATCAAGCAAGAGGAAGTTTGCAACCTCTTCCGGATCGTGAAACGAAGAAGACGGGTCCATTGGAGAGTAGTGACAGCTCTCTCTACCCCGGACGTAGTTGCGGACCGAGCTTGGACGCGGATTGACAACCCGGCGATTCCAACCGTGAATCTACAACGAGCCTTCGGATTCGGTCGATTTCTTGCCTTGTTCTCCTCTTATTGATTGTTGTAATAGTTAGATCTTTTATATTTTGATGAAGAACACTATAGACCTTGCTATTTCAAGTTATTTCATGTTTATGTGAAGTACCCTTTTGTTTATTTGTGTTGTTGAGGTGCGCCCCATCCATTTTCCACTCCACCACCGTGTCCGGTGCCGCACTAGCAATTGCTAGTGGCGTGATTGTCGACGAGGTGCTTGCGACCCTCATTCCGCTAGCATACTCGTCCATCCGCCTACTGAAGCATGGCATCGCAACCCGTATTCCATCCCGCCTAACGAAGCAGCGCGCTCAAGGCCTGCATAGCTCGATTCCGCTAGCCTACTCGCCCATCCGCCCTTGCGATGCAGCGCGCTCAAGGCCTGCCTAGTCTCCATTCCGCCAAGCGAAGCATTGCATAGCGGCATTGAATAGGAGTAGTTGTAGTGTTTTATTTTATTTTCCAAAAGCCAACCCAACTCTCCCGCAATCCATTCGACCTAAAGGACTTCGATCTCAAGTCCTTCCTCAACATTTAACTCCACCTTACTGTGTTCCTCAAGAGACCGACACTCGGGGATTTTCCCCATTATTATTACTTGCGCGACCGGTGCACTTGCCGAAATCATCGCATCACACTCCTCCAGGCTGTTCAGCAGTTTCTCAGAAAGGACGCGGCGGATACTTTTTACAGTTCGCCTGACCCCTTCCTCTCAGCAAGCAGTAGTGAGTGCAGCTACGGCCTGCCGTATCCGCACACCTTCCTTTTTCTCCCACTACCCGACCTCTCGTGTATCTCGGGTAGTTGAGCATTTAATGAGACATTAAATTCTCCCAACCGTCTGAGCAGCCTACCCTCATGTATAAACAGAGGGTCAGGGGTGCTTGAAAGGGACACGGAACTTGGGCTAGAATCTACCCAGTAGTAGGGGCAGTTAAAAGATCCAAGTGTCCGTCTGTTGCCTAGTATTCACTCTTATTCGCCCCTTGTATTAGCTTGTAATAGCGAATTTTGTGGAAAAATACTGTCCACACCAAGTGGTATTGGCTGTTGCGGGTAAACCTGGTGTCTGCCGCTGCTAGCGACGACCTCTTTTCTATGCGTTGTTCACTCGACTCTCAAGGGCTAGTAATTGATCGCTTGCGGAACTCGATGTAAGAGCCACCCTCGATATTAGCAGTCCGGCCAGGGGATCTTATCGCTCACCACCTTTACTGCACGACGTCGAAGCGACTACGAAGGGTGAAGGCACGTCCTTCTCCAACCCTCTCCTTGAATACTCCATTGTCACACATCGAGTGTGATGTTAAGTGAATATCACTACACACCAACATAGTAGGGAAGCAGTTTTTTTAGCGGAAGGCACCGTTAATGAGTGCACCTCATAATAATCAGCGGTAGACATAGATATATTAGCGGAAGACTATCACAGAAACATAATGCTCAAGATATGTATGAGTAGAATCAACTTTTATGTTGCATTATACCATATCAGTCAAGGTTCTATAATTACCATGAGATATGTAAGATGGAGAATGCGGTCATGTATGAATAATTCTCGAAGACACAATATATTTTTGAAAGAATAATTCTCGAAATATATTCCTGTAGGAATAATTCTCGAAATATATTCCTGTAGGAATAATTCTCGAAATATATTCCTGTAGGAATAATTCTCGAAAGCACAATATATTCCAGCAGGAATAATTTTCGAAGGCACAATATATTCCCTTAGAAATAATTCTCCAAAGCACATTTATTTTCATAAGAAGAGAGAAGAGAAACTCTTTTTAGCTTAACAATAACTCTATCCGAGAGTTTATAGAGGGAGAGGAGAGAAACTCTTATGTTTAGCAATAATTTCAATCAAGAGTTTATAGAGGGAGAGGAGAGAAACTCTTTATAAACTCATAATATCTCCATCCGAGCATGTCTAATTATTTTAATCAGGTTTTCGTCGATCTCTTGGATTGCTTGGCGTTCAAACCCAAGCCATCCACATGAAGCTCATGTATTTCTCATTGAGACATATTATAGTTACAGAAAATAGAGAAGGGGAGTTTCCAACATCAAGAATATTTTAATCAGGTCTCCGTCGATCTTTTGGATTGTTTGGCGTTCAAACCAAAGCATCTTTGATAGTAGAATATAAGTGTCTATGTCATCATATTAGGAACTCACCCATAGAGCAGTTAGCATAGCATGGAGGAAAGAAAAAAAAACTAACACCATTGAAATACAGCTTAAAGGATGTTCAACCTATTGCTCTTAGTAACATTCCTCTATGAATTTAAAACTGCAGTAGACGAGGAATAAGTAGAAGAGAGGAGTCAAATAATGCTGGTCAACCTATAATAGATTCTATATGTATATTCCTAAGTATTAGTACAACACCATCTCATAAACATATAATATAAAACCCTTGATTTCTATCCAACTTTTCTTCTTTTAAGATTAGCCTATAGAAATCACCCAATCTCAAATAAATTACCCACAACACATTTGGCCCAAGAGCCATGGATCAATAATAGTAGCCATCATAAGATTTCCCTCTTCTTTAAGCAGCCTGCCACAACACCCATACCCATCTTTGTAAAGAAGAAAGAGAGGAAAAATGTCATACTTATAAATTTCAGCATTCTCATCTTTTCATTTACTAAACCTGAAATTTCCCCCGACCATTCCAACTAACAACTCACTGCCTAGACCAGATTAAAAAAGATTTAGAGTTACTATGAAATGGTTGAGAGGACCATAATTGCTCGAGAAACATTGGAGCGAGCCTAGATGATTTCCACATCCATCGCCTAATTCCGAGCTCTAAAACTCCTGGAAAGTCCAAAAAACCAAATCGCCCTTTGTTGGGCTCTCCAGAGATGACACGTGTCACAACGTGTCCCCGAGGAACCACATGTCGCCACGTGGGATACATGCACGTTGCCACATGACAGCATGCACGTCGCCACGTGGCGACCATACACAACGCCATGTGTCGCCACGTGGTGGCCATGCACGTCAGCAAGTGGAGGGCATGCACGACACGACATGGCGGTCATGAATGGCGTCACATAGCATCCATGCACGTCGCCACATGTCGACTATGAATGTCGCCATGTGTTGGTCATGCACAACGCCATGTGTCGACCATGCACGACGCCACGTATCGCCATATGTTGCCACGTGGCGTGCACTTACCAGAAAAAATGAATATACCTACATGGTATTTTTTTACGTCTTGACTCCAAATCCAGACTTGGTTTTTCTATATTCGTAACGGTTCTGCCGAATTTACACTTTTTATATACGAGTGCTGATTTTGGCAAATAAATTTTTTGAACACCGGAATTGTACTTTTTTCGTACAAACTCTATTTTTTATACGAGAAGGAACAATTGATTGAAATTTGCCACCGAGTGTGGTTTCACAATCGTTGTTGGAGCTGTTTTGGCCTGGAAACTCTCCCTTCGTCGATTCCTTGTCCGCATGTTATGCTTTCTCGGAGAGACTCCACCCGCAGAAATTATAAGTTTAGCTTAGATTATAAACTTCAATTCAGCATTTCGATTACATTTTTTTCAAGCAAGGAGAAGTTCTCCTGCCCGTACAAGCACGAGAGAATACGTCGGGCAACCCTCTGGTTGCGATAAACTTTAACATTAACGTCCACTCTGGGGGAGTAGAATTGGAGATCAATCCGAGCAAGGGAGAATCAAGACTTGCGGTAGAGGATGGCGGAGCATGATGAGTTGCACAGATCGATGTATATTATACTTTGTAATTTAATAAATATAAACCCCCAGTCACGCTATATTATAACAATACTTCAGCGTTGATTTCATCGATCAATGCAGTAGCATGGGGGCTACTGCAAGTCTTGATTCTCCCTTACTCGGATTGTTCTCCGATTCTACTCCCCAAGAGTGGACGTTAATGTTGAAGTTTACCGCAACCAGAGGGTTGCCCAGCGTATTCTCCCATGCTTGTACGGGCAGGAGAACTTCTCCTTACTTGAAAAAAAAATGTAATCGAAAAGCTGAATTGAAGTTTATAATCCAAACTAAACTTACAATTTCTGCTGGTGGAGTCTCTCCGAGAAAGCATAACATGCGGAGAGGGAATCGACGAAGGGAGGGTTCCCAGGCTAAAACAGCTCCAACAACGATTGCGAAACCACACTCGGTGACAAATTTCAATCAATTGAAGTTTATATATATATATATATATATATATATATATATATATATTGATTGATGGATGACACGTTCTTTAATAAAAATAAATGTGTAAGGAAATTCATAAATACATGTTAAATCAATTCATAAATACAACGCGTTGTTCAATAAAATTTACTTTTTAAATAAGATTTATGTTTTTTTTTAAATAAGAATTACCCCCGCTCAATTTTGTCCGCTCTCAGGAGCTCGATCAACTGACAGTGCACATGAGGCCCATGTTCCCCGCTCGACAATACCCCCGCCTCGACATTGCCCGACAGTGCACATGAGCTTTAAATAAGATTTATGTATTTTTAAATAAGGTTTATCCGTTTATGTATTTTTTAAAAGTAAGAATTACCCCGCTCAATTTCGTCCGCTCTCAGGCGCTCGATCAACTGAATAAAAAATAATTGAATATTAATTTAATTTTCTCACCGGATGCATGCAAAGACACTCCTGTGCACACGCGCGCGACCACCTCCGAGCACAAGAGCACTCACGACGCAGGCTCGGGAGAGCATTTTTGTCCCGAGAGAGTATTTTTTGGCCGGGCACGTGTTTTTCACTCGTGCGCGCGTTTTTTTGCCCGAGCGCACGTTTTATGCCCAGTCATGCGTTTTGCACTTGCATGCATTTTTAACCGAGCGCATTGTCTCCCAAGCGCGCATTTTCGCTTGGGAGCGCGTTTTTACCCAGACACGCATTTTCGAATCATCGGTACTCATTTTCTCCAAGGTGCATTTTAGCCCAGTCACACATTTTTTTGCGAACGTGCATTTTTCACACAGATGCAAGTTTTTGCCAGAGCGCGCATTTTTCTTACAGGCGCGCGCGAGATGACTAATAAATATCGTAACATTAAAAAAATCGCTAATTGTTTCACCAAACCCATCTGCACGTACAGTTTCGTCATCTTCTCTTTCTTCGTCGACTTTGCCACACCATCATGTTAATTATCTCATTACATGTCATATCGATTGTTAGAAGACACATGGTTTAATGAAAATAGATATAAAGAAAGTCATAAAAACATGTCATATCGATAAATAAAACACGTTGTTCAATAATTAAGCTAGCATTAATTACTTTTTAAAAAAGGTTTACTTTTATGGCTAGACATAGACATGTGGTACTATTGCGACATGAGTATTTTCGCACACGGGGGTTTGCGAGTTGCAGGAGCGTCGACACATTGGGACAGTATTACTATCGAGGCGGGGATAATGTTGCGCGGGGCACGTGCGCTTTCTACATGCACTATCAGTTGAATGAGCGTCCGAGAGAGGGAGAGTTTGGGCAGAGGTGGAGAGGTCGACGCTGCCGGGGTACTATCGCAGCGGAGAGCGCGCATCGAGCACGAGCGTACGTAGCCTGTACGAAGATACTCGTTTGTATATATAGTCATTTCCTCCTGATCTTCTTGTATCTCATTATTATACACAGACACAGGCACACACAGACACGAACACACACAGACAGACTCACATAGACACAAAGACACATACAGGCACAAACACACATATATAGCTAGATATCACACAGACACACACAGGCATTGACGACACTCACAGACATAGGCTGACACATACACACAGACATACAAACACTGACACACACACACACACATACATAGACACATGACACAGACACACACAGACACACACAGACACACACACAGTTGCATACACACACACAGTTGCACACACACACATAGACACACAGACACACACATGCATAGTCACACATAGCTAGCTAGAGATCACACAGACACACACCATCTACACAGGAACAGACATAGACAGACACAGACAATTACTTCTACATGAATATGTACTTGCATGTATCAAGATTGAGTTAAAATGTTTGCATATTAGATGTTTGTTCCTGCATGACTTATTCCCAATTCTGCACATGCGCGCATATAATTCAAGTGATACTAGTGACATTACTTTAGCATCTCACAAGAGAAGGCTATGCAAATTAATAATTAATTTTGCAACCATAAATTATGATATATGTTTTTTTATAATTGCCAATTTGAATTGGAATTTGTTGCGCATGTTTGTATTTTTACTCCCTGATTATTGGATCATATAAAAACAACACTAGGATTGTAATGGATGAAAAACAATATGCTTAAATAATACTTAAATAAATATCTTCAACTATCAGTCAGAATTCACTGAATCATTCAGTGAATTCATTGTTTTTATATTTGATTCTTTTGACTTTTCTTTACTAGATCATTGACAACTACACCTTCATATTGGGAACATGCAGGAGGAGGTTGCCAAATAATTTGGTATTCTAGTTCAATTCCAACGTATTTGGTTATGGGCCAAGAAACAAAACCATACATTCTGGCCCAATAGGCCATTGACCACTCCATAAGAAACATAGTCTATAAGTATTTGTTGCGTAAAATTTTAGCTGAATAGTTGTTACCTTTTTTGGAGCGAACTATTACTGCAGAACATGCACTTAAACTAGTACTTCTAGGGAAAAAATGTTGTACATATCATAATTGCTCTACTTTGTTTAATCTAGAATTGTTAGGGCTCCGTTTGGGGGGACTTAATTTCACCGGGCAAGCGATTACGACCGCATGAACCGGACCTTAATTAAGGTCCGGTTCATGCGGTCGTAACCGCTTGACCGGTGAAGATAAGTCCTCCCAAACGGAGCCTAGATGTAATGTGCTTATATCTTGTTTTTCTATCAGCATTCTAGTACCGTGTATTAGACAAATTATTATCTATGGGTGCATATTAGATTGATTATGTGCATTTTAAGTTTATAGAGGTAATTCTTGATACTAAAGCTTGAGTTGCTTTTAACCTTCCAGTTAGTAGTGGTATTAGTAATGTGTTTGGGGCGCATGCTTTTTGTATGTGTTTGTTTATCTAAGTTTATTCTATATATTGTTTTTGTTTTTATTCAGGATTCAGGTCTTATTCCTCCCCCTGACAGGACTAAGGAAGACATATTACTTTTTTCAAGTTTTTCGATCCCGTGAAGGAAGAGCTAAGGTAATTCTATATTTATTTATTTTCCATTCGAGGTCTCAGTAAGATTTTTCAGTATGTATGGTCATCCACTTTTTTTAATAAACATAGGTATGTGGGAAGGCTCTTTGTTAGAGCACTTGGAAAGCCCGCTGAAATTCTTATGAAACTTAATAAAATGGCTGGCTTTTCACCAAATGAAGATCTTGAACTATATGAGGTCAACCTATCATTTAATATTCACCACAATAATGTCTTCGTCATTATCATTCATATTTATTCATTTGATTGTTGCTCCTATTATACACATTTTCTCTTGAACCTATAGACGCAATACATGACATTGCTGGAAGCAGTTAATTGAGTTCAGTGAATTGCTGGCAGTATTTCACTGAATCATTCAGTGAACTGCTTTCTAGCAGTTCACTGAATTCAGGGAACTACTCCAACAATTCACTGAATTCAGTGAACTGCTCCAACAGTTCACCAATTTTCAGTGAACTGTTGTAGGTAGTTCACTAATGAATTTTATTAATGTATGTGTGATTTTGTGAACTGCTGGATGTTGTGTGTGTGTTTGCGCGTTCTATGGGGTGTGTGTGTATGCATGTGCAGGTATAAAATTGCAACTAAGTGTATGTGTGAGTGTGTGAGTGTGTGTGTGTTTGTTGTTTTTAAGAGCTGTGTAGCAAAGGGAGTGAAATGTTAAGTACAGTGAAGTGTGTGTGTGGTGTTTTTAAGAGTTGTGTAGTGAAGTGTGTGTGATGTTAAGTGAATTGAAATGTCTGTATGTGTGTGCTGATGGCGCAAATCTCGCACACCGCTATAGGCGGTAGCTCGACTGCGGCACGAAACGGCAGTGTACCGATCGTTCATGTAATATAAAACGAGGAGTAAATCCCCGAGTATCGATCTCAAAGGAACACAGTAAGGTGGAGTTAACGTTCGAGGAAGGACTTGAGATTGAAGTCCATAACGTCGGGGTTATGATGGGTGGTTGAATTGGTTTCTATTTCTAATGCAGAAAAATTAATGCCCTAATATGCAGGCCTTGAGCGCACTGCTTCGCTTGGCGGGATGGAAACTATGTAGGCCTTGAACGCACTACTTCGCAAGGGCGGGTGGACGAGTAGGCAAGCGGATGAGGTAGTTCGCACCGGCGGAAGTGAGGTGGATTACACGGGCTGTTAGCACCGCTTAGCTTGGCGAATGGAAGAGTAGGCTCACGTAGTGGGAGAGTAGTTAAGCGGAATGGAATGGAGGGTAATGGCGGATGGAAGATGAATGATAATAGCGCACCTCATACACATGGATAAATCAAAAGGAATTTCATAAACATGAAATAAAAGTTATAGATCTGGATTTATCATGTTCTTCATCCACAAAATAGAGAGTTTAGCATACAAACATCATTTCAAAAGAATAAAGAGTAAGAGATTCGACCGACTCCGAAGCCTTGCTGGGATTCATGGTTGGAATCGCTGGGTTGTCAATCCGCATCCAAGCTCGGTCCTTAACTGCGTCCGGGGTAAAGGAGGGCTGTCACTTCCTCCCAATGGCCCGTCTTCTTCGTGTCACGACCCGGCGATGTCCAAATGCTCTTTAAACCTTCCTTGATGATGAAAGTAAGATCCAATCTCTTCCTTGAAGTCCCTAGATGAATAGAGGAGGCTTAGAATGAAAAAACGCAAAAAACGGCGCTCAAAAAGACCTAAAAACGAAGGAGTTACGGCTGTTTCCGCGGAGCAGCTATTTATAGACAGGTGCAGGTTTTCAATGCGCACGATCAGTGGCGCACGACCAGTGGTCGTGCGCACTATGTCCAGTGGTCGTGCGTTATGCCAGTCAGACCACTTTTTGGGTGGGAATTAAGGCACGATCACTAGCGCACGACCAGTGGTCGTGCGCACTATGTCCAGTGGTCGTGCGTAGTGTTCCTGTGCAGTTTTTGCGCCCCGGAACACTCGCACAACCCCCGTATCAACATGAAAGATCGTCAGGCCACGTAAATGGGCATTCCACACATTCTCAAATATAGAAATTGAATTGCAACATAAAGCATGAGTAAGACAAACAAGAAAATACATCGAAGCGGGCCTAAAAGTGCACATAGCATGGAATAACAGATAGAGAACAAATATGAATGATTATGGATCTAAAATGTAGTGCATTGACTCAAATACCGGCCCAGATGAGTCCATAAATGTGTATATAAATGGGACTCATCACACCCCCAGACTTACCTGTTTGCGCGTCCCGAGCAAATCATCTCAGGGCGAAGAAAAAGAGAACTAGTTGGCTAGGCAATTGTACGAACGAAGTACCATGCGAAGTCGCATCCTCATGCACAAAGAGAAATAGTAGAAAACAATTCTACGTATGCACGGTAATTTTTATTTTCTAGAAACGTAGAAGACATATTACTCATACTCCTAATGTGAATCACAGTGAATCATCCGGCTACGTGTAGAACGAAAGTAGACAGACAGTGAGGTGAGCATTGCCAAAGATCGGGTCTCGGGAGGATCTCCAAAGGAATCCACCAATGTCGATGACCATACGCTTGCCCGTTCACACTCTCTCCACGACACTGGTTTGACTCAAGCGCGCAAATCAATAGGACTTTAGGATAAAACAGGGCTTGGGTTTAGGTGGGGTATAACAACGGTAAACAAGAAGGCTAAGCACACCAAACCCAAATGAACAAGTACAAACACAGATAAATCACCCTATGCCCAAACATAATCAAATGGGTGCACACACCAACAGGCTTAGATTTGATAACATCGGTGTGTGCACCGCCTACTCCAAAATACAAAACATTTTTATATATTTTCCATTTTTTCTTTTCTTTTTCGTCTCGCTTTTTTTTTAACATTGCATTCATTTTTTTCACATAATAAATCAAGCATAAATACCATTTGGGCACAACCACATATCACGATATGAACACCACTTCAACACCCCACATTCAAAATATAAATAATAAAGCTCAATCATGGGTGTGCTAATAGGGTTGGCTATTTGGCTTTGGTGACGTATAGTGGAGCTGAATCAAAAGGAGGGGTAGGCACAACTGGGTAGCGAGGGTAATGTGGTAGGAACGGGTACAAGGCTCAACCGGGCCAAAATGAGGGCCTACATCATATTTGCGCGCTTGACTAACCATATACCCATGCTTCGAGATTCGCTTGGGGCAAGTTCTTAGCCACCGAGAAAGATTAACCTTCCTCCCGACTCGAGCAATACGAGGCTACTGAACGCCTACACACAATTCTACGCCACCGTTTGATTCATAACCGGATTCACAACTAGAGTACAGTAAACAAAATTTACGCTAATAGAAAAATAGAAACTAAAAGCATATAAAGAATTTTAATTTACACAAACTCTAAGTGAACATGAGTGTACGACTAGGGACACTCTTGGAGTCAACATTTTACTCCGCAGTACAATCCTAAGCCAACACAACATTCTTTACTTAGCGCACAAGTGAAAAAAAACTCGGCACGTGCAAAAATTTAAGCACGTTCTCAAGTGGGTGATGCGGTGCACGATGCAAATGAAAAAAAACCAAATATCATAATAAAAGCTTCTAGCATGCAAAAGATGTGTGACCGTGAGTGGGTAAGGAAGCGCGGTTCTCCCCCCAGACTTAATCTAAGCAATACATCATAATGATATGACAGTGAAAATCAAAATCGAAAGCTAGGGAAGAAGTTACCCAATGCTCAGCAAGTGAGCATACCAGAAGATGCATGAAAATCTGAAGCAAACCCGCCATTCAGAATTTGCAATGAGTACCTGCAGGGGTGAGCTCCACAAAAACAAAAGAAAGCAGAAATGCTAAAACTGAACAGAAATTAACTAACTACTCTAACTAGGAAAATGAAAATGCAATAAAAGTAAGATAACTACTGGGGTTATTGTCATCCCAGCACGACTTATTTAAAAACATGAAGGTTCTAACTAATGGGCCTATGGAAGGAGAAGTGGACAGGTAACTGGCCTAATATCCATGTCGGTAGTGGGTACCGATACGGTGATAGAACAGTCACCCCTCTACCTAAATATAGATACCTGCTCCTCACAGGTAGAGGGTAGAGAATGTAAGAAAAGGAGGAGGCCTGGTCCTCACTCATCTCACAAAACACATCCTTGCCTAGCAAGGTATCGTCAACAGGGAGGCAGCAGGAGGCGAAGGCAGTGAGTGGAGCTTCCTCTACGGAGGGGGAATAAACCTCCTCACATGAGAGGATGCTCACATCATTGACTTGAGCAGAAAGCTCCAAGTCCTCCTGAAGTACCTGTGGAGACTCAACCTGCACAGGCTCGGATAAAGAAGGGGGATCAAGAAATAAAAGAGAAGAATGACATAAACAATCAAAAATCGGGGGAGTGGTCCCGGTCTCACTCCCAGCAGGATCCAAGGATAGATCGCTATCATCATCGTAAGTATCATGGCGAGGGGAACCCAAGAACTCAAGGGCCTTGGTGGTGAGTTGGACCTCCTCGTCCCATGAGGAAGTGCCAACCTCCTCATCAGAAGGAGTATCCTCCTCAACCCACCTTGGAGCATCCTCCGAGTCCGAAGCATCACCCCGCTCCTTTACTTTGATAGGATCATAAAGAATGTGTGTAAAAAATCGTGCAAAGAAACTGGAAAAACACAAAGATTTGGTTCCTCCGTAAAAAGATCTGCTAAAGCCTCCCCGATGGAAAGAATACTTTCCTCATCATGCTCAGGTGCATCTAGGGGCTCCCATTCCTCTCCTTGTTGCCCAACAGATGAGTGATCATCATCACTGGGAGTGAAGCCATACACAGGGAGTGAGGAGTCCATGCACGAGACAAGCTCGGGGGTAGAGGGCACAATTGCCTCCATGGGTAAAGAATGAGTGATAGGGACAATGTTGTCATGAGTGGAGGAGCGGCGGTCAGGATTGAAAAGACTAGGACAGTCCTTCAATTCATGACCCTCTCCTCGACACAACAAGCAAACAACGTTCCTACACTGCCTAGCATTTAATTCATTCATTTGGTCTAAATAATAGTCCATCATGTCGTAAGTGCCAGGAGAAATATCCCATGAAGACATTTTCAATAATAAAAGCAGATATAAAGAGGCTGAAATTCTTTGTAAGGAAATCTACACAAACTAATAAAACTCCTTGGATTAAACTTGCTTAAAACTTTAAAATAGGAGAGAAGAAATAATAACAAACAATATAAATTTAAAAAGCAAACAAAAATAAAAAGGCGGCTATAAACACTGGAAGAAACTTCTCTCTCTCAGCTCTCCCTCTCAAGAAAACTCACACGTCTGTGTTCCCCGGCAACGGCGCCAAAAACTTGATGGCGCAAATCTCGCACACCGCTATAGGCGGTAGCTCGACTGCGGCACGAAACGGCAGTGTACCGATCGTTCAAGTAATATAAAACGAGGAGTAAATCCCCGAGTATCGATCTCAAAGGAACACAGTAAGGTGGAGTTAACGTTCGAGGAAGGACTTGAGATTGAAGTCCATAACGTCGGGGTTATGATGGGTGGTTGAATTGGTTTCTATTTCTAATGCAGAAAAATAAATGCCCTAATATGTAGGCCTTGAGCGCACTGCTTCGCTTGGCGGGATGGAAACTATGTAGGCCTTGAACGCACTACTTCGCAAGGGCGGGTGGACGAGTAGGCAAGCGGATGAGGTGGTTTGCACCGGCGGAAGTGAGGTGGATTACACGGGCCGTTAGCACCGCTTAGCTTGGCGAATGGAAGAGTAGGCTCACGTAGTGGGAGAGTAGTTAAGCGGAATGGAATGGAGGGTAATGGCGGATGGAAGATGAATGATAATAGCGCACCTCATACACATGGATAAATCAAAAGGAATTTCATAAACATGAAATAAAAGTTATAGATCTGGATTTATCATGTTCTTCATCCACAAAATAGAGAGTTTAGCATACAAACATCATTTCAAAAGAATAAAGAGTAAGAGATTCGACCGACTCCGAAGCCTTGCTAGGATTCACGGTTGGAATCGCTGGGTTGTCAATCCGCATCCAAGCCCGGTCCTCAACTGCGTCCGGGGTAAAGGAGGGCTGTCACTTCCTCCCAATGGCCCGTCTTCTTCGTGTCACGACCCGGCGATGTCCAAATGCTCTTTAAACCTTCCTTGATGATGAAAGTAAGATCCAATCTCTTCCTTGAAGTCCCTAGATGAATAGAGGAGGCTTAGAACGAAAAAACGCAAAAAACGGCGCTCAAAAAGACCTAAAAATGAAGGAGTTACGGCTGTTTCCGCGGAGCAGCTATTTATAGACAGGTGCAGGTTTTCAATGCGCACGATCAGTGGCGCACGACCAGTGGTCGTGCGCACTATGTCCAGTGGTCGTGCATTATGCCAGTCAGACCACTTTTTAGGTGGGAATTAAGGCACGATCACTAGCGCACGACCAGTGGTCGTGCGCACTATGTCCAGTGGTCGTGCGCACTATGTCCAATGGTCGTGCGCACTATGTCCAGTGGTCGTGCGTAGTGTTCCTGTGCAGTTTTTGCGCCCCGGAACACTCGCACAACCCCCGTATCAACATGAAAGATCGTCAGGCCACGTAAATGGGCATTCCACACATTCTCAAATATAGAAATTGAATTGCAACATAAAGCATGAGTAAGACAAACAAGAAAATACATCGAAGCGGGCCTAAAAGTGCACATAGCATGGAATAACAGATAGAGAACAAATATGAATGATTATGGATCTAAAATGTAGTGCATTGACTCAAATACCGGCCCAGATGAGTCCATAAATGTGTATATAAATGGGACTCATCATGTGCTATTTTTAAGATTTGTGTATGTGTGTGATGTTAAGTGTAGTGTGTGTGCTGTTTTTCTGAGTTTTGTATGTGCGCGTGTGATGTTAAGTGCAGTGAAATGTGTGCATGTGTGTGATGTTTTAAGAGTTATGCAGTGAAGTGTGTGCGATCAATGTTAAGTGCAGTAAACTGTGTGCGTGAAGTGTGTGATTTTAAGTGCAGTGAAGTGTCATTAACAAGTGATCTTAATTTCAGAACATTACAACTAAACAGTGAACTCCCTGATGACCTTAATTTCAATGTGAACTAAACAACGAGCGACAAGTGTGTGTTTTATTGTACGCTTGTTTAATGGGGTGTGTATGGATGATGTATGTATGGATGTGAGTTTGTATGTATGTTTCTGCTCTCATTTATTTGTAGGGTGATCTTAATTGCTCTCTTTTATTTGTAGGGTGCTCGAGCATTGACCGGCAAGTGACGAAAGATTCATTAGTCAGAAAGTGATGGGCGATTCATTTTTCGAAAAATGACGGAAGATTTATTAGAAACATGTTGATCTTGTAATGTAATATTGTATTGTTTTAGAAAAGATGATAATAACTTGTACTCTATGTAATACTTTTTGGTGTGAATAAATACATGTTGACCTTGTTACGAAATATTAAATATATGTGTGTTTTCAAGATTATTATTTGTAATAAAATCTCAGGTACACAAAAAATAGAAATGAAATATTTTTTATATATAAATGAATTGCTGTAGTAAGAAGAATGGAAAACAAATGTAACAATTTTTTCGTTACTATTGTTTAATCTATTGTAACGAAATAATATTTATTATACTTTATTGTAACGAAGTTATTTTATTTTTAGTGAGGAAAAAATAAAACATTTGTAACGAAATAGTTTTAATCGTAACTGTTTTTTTGTGAGGAAAAAAAACATTCGTAACGAAATTATATTTATTGTGACCAATTTATTGTGAGGAAGAATCTCTTTTTTGTGAGAAAGTATCATTTTTTTACAATTAATTTATTTGTAACGACATGCATACATTCGTTACAAGAACCTTTAGCGTCGAGCTTTAGAGGAGGATCGTTACTTAAAGTTTTTTTCGTTACCAAAGAGTTTTTGTAACGATTTTTGGCACTTATTGTAACGATTTAGGTCCTTACTATAAGTGCAGTTTATTGTAGATATATATATGAAGCAACCGTAGAATAACAAGAAACTATATTGAAAGAAATGAGAGCTTAAGGGGAAAAAGAGGAGAGAAATTGTATGTATATTATACTCTCATACTTTAGAGAGTTATTTATAGGCTAAAAAAATATTTCACAATTTATTAAAATATTTAAACATTTAATAATAATAATTAATACAAAATATTAATTATTTGATAACATTAATTAACTATATAATAAATATGTTATTTACTATATAACGTTAACCATATATCATATATATATATATAATATTTATTATAAATTTAACATTAATAACATTAAAGTTTATAATATTAAATGAATTGAATTTATGTTAAAGTTAATATCATAAACATTTTGCACATTATTATCTTTATTAATAATAGGAATATAATAATATCATTTTATTCATTACAATAATAAATGTATAATATATATTATATCTATAATTATTAAAATATTATCATTATTATTATTGCGGGTCGCCCGATTTTTTCCGGTCCAGAGAATCGGACTGACTTAGCTCCGGGACGGACCGGGTGCGCAAACAGTCAAATGAAAACCAAGCAGTAATGATATGCAATAAACTTTTTTAACGTGTAAAACCCTAAAAGGGTGAAAAACTACGTGGTTGGATCTATGTCAAGCAAAAATCCACTATTTCTCCTTTATTTGCAAGTTTTGAGTACAAAGAAAGTAGGAAAAAATCAAGTCCACAATAAGGCTGATATCGAGTCCAGGAGAGTGTTCCTCCATGCTTTCTCTTGGGCTCACCGAAGCGTCCAAGTGAGAGTTGCAAGGATTTGAGAGGAAGTGGAGCGAATCCCGAGCGAAGGTACGATTAAAGTCTCATGATCTCGTCAGAAAACCTCAGAACTCCTTCTAGTCTCTAGAGTTGCTTGTCTTCAAATGAAGGCCTCAGTGACTTTTATAGCTTTCTTGAAAGGTTACGTTAGTAATTGCGCCCGACTGAATCTTGAGTTGATGAATGATGTTGCCCCGTTCTGGTTACCTAGATCACCAATTTTCCCGAAATGACGAACATGCCCCCAGGGCAGTCCGGGCGGACGATGGCGGCCGGAAGTGTCGGTAGCCTTCGAAGCGCGTACGCAAGCCTGTGCAAGGAGCATGCGCGAGCGCGAGCGCGAGGGCGCCTGTGCAGGGGCCCGCCCGCTCGTGCAGGGGCGCGCTCTCCAGTGCACCGCGTAGCGTGTGCACAGGGCACACACGCAAGTCGGCCGCGAGCGTGTGCACGGGGCACGCACGCAAGTCGCCCGCGCGCGCGCTGGCCATTCTAGCTTGCGCTTGCTGTGCGCGTGAGCGCTCGTGTGCCTGCGCGGGACGTGGGTGGTGCCTTTGTGTGCTCGGTTTCATCCCCCTTTCGGGGTGACTTTGGCCATTTCTAGTGGGTGCGGCTCACGCGCGTGGTTCGCTCGGTCGGGTCGTATTGCTTTAATTTTTTGGTCAGTCCCATTGGTTTGATTTAAAAATCTCTGGGGAACCCCCATCAAATACCTCAAATTTTTACGAGTCATGATCCGCAAAGCATCGAGCGCGGAAATTTTTCCTTGCGCTTGCGATGGCCTCGAGCTGTAGATTTTGAGCACAATTACAGACACATGCCATGAATTATTATCCACAGGTGATTTGAAATTAAGAGAATTTTTTTGATTGAGTCAAATATTTGTCATGATCGGTGGATATTTCCTCCCCTTTCTGCGAAGATATTTGATCGGAGTATGATTGGCGATGTTTCCCCTTTAAGGAGAACAGAAAATGGTAGGATATCTTCTAACCTTAATGGAACCTTCCATTATAGGTCCCCTACAGGTCTCATAAATTGGTGAGCACTGCAGCTTCTTTATTTACGTTGCTGTGAAGTTTTTGAGGATCTTGTCCGGAGTATACGGAGGTTCCCCATCGTCGTGTCTTCCTCCAAGAAAGTCGGCAATTTTTTGTGAAAATATTCCTTGTCCGAAAAGGAGAACTTGGGGAGAGAAGAAAATGTGCGCGCCAACCGTTAGGAATGTCGGTGTAGTGCTCTGCGCGACAACCTCCCGAGCGTGCAGGCCGCAGGGGGAGCGGCGCCCGTGCGGTGCTTGTGCGGACGCGGCGCCTTCGCGGCCGTGCGCGTCCCCTACACGTGTGCGCATAGCACTTGCGCTGATGCGCGGAGCTAGCACTAGCGCGTGGTTCTCGTGTGGTGCGCACGACACCCTCTAACGTGTGCAAGCATACGATGCTCGCGTGGTGCTTGCGTGGCGCATGCGGTATCCGCAGGCGTGCGTCGCACGCAGTATCCGTAGGGGTGCGACACACGCGGTATCCGCAGGCGTGCGACGCTCGTGGGGGCGTGCGGCCTCTGCGTGAGCGCGACGTGTCAGGGCGCACATATACTTTACAACGACGTTTTTATTGTGACATTTTTTAAAGCGTCGCTGTGAGTTTTCTATTTAGTGACATTTTTTTCAAAAACGTTGCTAATAAAAAATTAAGCATTAACCACGTTATCAATGAAAAACGTCAACATACATGTTTATCTTTTGTGACGATTATTTTTAAAATGTCACCAAAACAGACTACTAGAAAAGTGAATTTAGCCAAATGTATAACCCGTAATCCGTCAAGACCAGGGGGGATGGTGAAAGTGGCGGTGACAAGTGAAAGTGATCGCTCATAAATGACTCCGGACGAGAGTAAAGGAGAGCGGCAGGACCGGTATGGGGAACACCCACTCGGCCCTTCGCGGGCAAGTGGGGGATGTATGTTACCTGTAACTCATCAAGACCAAATCATAAGTAAAGAAGACGGAGACCAACGGAAGCGGAGAAGCGACGCCCGAGCCAAATGGATGAGTCCACCCGCCCGGCACCAAAGGGGGGGGGGGGGGGGGGGGGGGGGACAAATGGGGCTCCACTCGCCCAAGAAGGGGCGAGTGGAGTCCACTCGCCCAAAAGGGGCGAGTGGCCCACTCGCCCAAAGGGGGCGAGTGGAGTCCACTCGCCCAAGGGGCGAGTGGCCAACTCGCACAAAGGGCGAGTGGCCCGCTCGCCCGAGAAGGGCGAGTGCGGTCCACTCGCCCGGTCGGACCATGCGTCGGACGCCTTGGGGCGAGTCGATCCTGGTTCGTCCGTCCGGTGCGCGGTCTTGTTCTAGTTGGGGGGGGGGGGGGGGGGGGGGGGGGGGGGATGGTATTTTCAAACAGCGGAACTTGGCTATTGGCAGACCTATTAATCTATCCGCAACCCATTTCCTAGAAATCTATAAATAGACCCCCATGGTCACCTTGGGGAGGGTTGGCATCTCCTTACCCCCACCCCCTTAGTGTGTTCGGTTAGATAGCGACCCTGTCTTCCATTCGCCAAGTCCTTCAGGCCAACGGTCAGGTGCAGCGAGTGCTCTCCGAGGTGCCCAGGCTCAGCATTGGCTTGGGAGGGGAGGATCTTCGGATCTTTCGGGTTTGTGGCGGGACCTCCTCGCTGCAGCTCGCGGAGTCTGTTTTTGATTAATTCCACAAGTGCTCGAGTTCCGTGACCCTAAGTGACTAGTCGTTCGACTTCACCTGAGGGAAGTAAGGGCAAGCTGCCTACCCCTATTTCGAACTGTTCGAACCCCAAGTTTTGGGATTCAACATTCTTGTGCGGTGAGCGTGGAACGCAGCTTGTTCGGAAAACCTCGAGTAGGTCAAATGACTGGAAGTGAAGAGCCAAGGAACTCCCCCGTGGTGAGTCGTGGCAACCGGAAGGGGAAGAAGAGGCAGGGAAGGTAGAACAGGTGTTGGAAGATTTGGCCAGGTTGGAAGTGGCAGAGGAGGTGAGGGAAATGGAGGTCGTCAGCGGCAGCGGAAGGCCGGAGAAGATACTGATTAGTGGAAGGATGAGCGAGCAGGACCAGGAGAAGGTCCGAAGGTGTATCCAACATAATGTGGATATCTTCGCATGGAGCGCCGCGGAGATGTCGGGTGTCAATGCAAATGTGGCGTGTCATCGCCTCAACCTCAACTCGAGCATCCGCCCCATCCGCGAGAAGAAGAGATCTGTATCGACCACCCTCGCCGGGCCGATTAGAGAGGAGGTAGAGGAGTTGCTGGAAGCAGGGTTCGTAGAGGAGATCCAGTATCCGGGCTAGGTCTCCAACGTTGTGATGGTAAAGAAGAGTGGGGGAAGTGGAGGATGTGCATCGACTTCTCTCTACTAAACAAAGCATGTCCAAAAGATTGTTATCCCTTACCCCGAATCGATGCGCTGGTGGATTCAGCTGTCGGCTTCCCGGTGATGAGCTTCTTGGATGCATTCTCTGGCTACCATCAAATCCGAATGCATCCGCCCGACGTTAAGGATGTCTCCTTCATCACAGACGACGGGTGTTATTGTTATGAGATGATGCCCTTCTGGCTGAAGAACGCAGGAGCAAACTACCAAAGGATGATGGACCGAGTTTTCAAGGATCAAAAGTGCAGAAACCTAGAAGTCTATGTGGACGACTTGATGGTTAAGAGCAGGGATGTGGAGTCTCACTTGCCGGATTTGGTGGAGTCCTTCGCCACCCTTCAAAGGTTCAAGATGAGACTTAACCCTTCGAAGTGCGTCTTCAGAGCAAGCCGAGGAAAGTTCCTTGGTCACCTACTCATCCCGGAGGGGGTGGAGCCCAACCCGGACAAGGTCAGAGCCATCTTGGAGTTGGAGTCGCCGAGGAGTGCGAAGGAGATCCAAAGGTTGACTGGGAAGCTGGCAGGGTTGAGCAGGTTGACCGGGAAACTGGCTCACCCATCTTCAAAGCTCTAAGGGGAAATCAAAAGTTTGAATGGTCGCAAGAGTGCGAGGCGGCATTTCAAGCCCTGAAGAGGCAGCTGACGCAAGCTCCACTGCTGCAAGGACCAAGAGAAGGAGAAGACCTGTTCCTCTATCTCGGGGTGGGCGCCGAGGCAGTAAGCTCGGTCCTAGTCCGAGAAGAAGGAAAGAGACAACTTCCCATCTACTATGTCAGCCGGGTCTTGAAAAAGGCGGAGCTCAGATACCCCATTCTGGAGAAGCTGGCAATTGCTTTGATCATTTTGTCCAGGAAGCTTCGACCCTACTTCCATGCGCATTCGGTTAATCTAGTGACCGATCACCCCCTTCGCGGCATTAAGGAAGGAGTGGAGCACTCAGGAAGGTTGGCGAAGTGGTCTGTCGAGCTTAGCGAGTTCGATATCGCCTTCGTCCCTCGGCTATCAATGAAAGCGCAGGTGGTAGCGGAGTTTCTAGCGGAGTATGTAACCGAGGTGGATGAGTCGGAACCTCCCGAGTTGGTAGCATGGGAGCTGTTCGCGGATGGGGCATCGGGGAAGCATTCCCTCGGCGGAGGGGTGGTCCTAGTCAGCCCACAAGGGACAAGGATCGAACAAGCGATTGACATCCGATTCCCCGTAACCAACAACCAGGCTGAGTACGAAGCAGTGGTGGCTGGGCTTCGTTTGGCAAGTGAACTGGGAATTCGGGATGTTAGAGTATTCACCGATTTGATGGTAGTGGAATTCCAGGTACGAGGGGAGTTCGAGACTAGAGAGCCGACCCTCCAAAGGTACCTGATGAAAGTCAAGGGCCTCGTCAGTCGGTTCCGCACCTTCTCAATCCAGCACGTGCCGAAAGAGGAGAACACTCGGGCGGACTACCTGGCAAAGTACGGGCCTCGGGCCGGGTGAATAGTGACGGAGTTGTTCCACCCATCTATTGAGGAGGGAAAGCTGATGGAGATCGATCAGAGGGCCTCATGGGTGGATCCGATCATTGTCTTTCTGACTTCGGGCAAGTTCCCAGAAGGTGTTCCGTATAAAAGGTGATTCAGGTACAAGTCTGCCTATTATCTGATGCGTGAAGGAAGCTTGTACAGAAAGACCCTGACAGGACTCCTAGCAAGGTGTGTGACGGAAGATGAGGTTCCAAGGGTCTTGGAAGAAATCCTTTCCGGGGAGTGCGAAAGCCATTCCGGGAGTCGCACCTTGGAGAAGAGGGTGATGAGGCAGGGATACTTCTGGCCGACTCTTCGAGAAGTCACCATGAAGTTTGCAAAGAAATGTCAGAAGTGCCATCTCTTCGCGCCACTCCAACTCCAGCCCGCGTAGAGGCTTCAAACAATCATGGCGCCTTGGCCTTTTGCCATTTGGGGAATGGACTTGGTCCGCCCGTTTTTTCAGGCGAGCGGCCAAAGAAGATTCTTATTAGTCATGATAGACTACATCTCCAAGTGGGTGGAGGTCAAGGCCTTGGCGAAGACAACCTCACAGGTAGTAAAGAACTTTATTTGGGGAGAAATAATTTGCAGGTACGGGCTCCCCCTCGCCATAGTGACGGACAACGGACCGCAGTTCGCTAGCGAGGAACTCATTAGCTTCTGTGGTCAGGTCGGCATTGACCTTTGTTTCGCCTTCTTTCATCATCCTCGGAGCAACGAGCAGGTAGAGGCGGAAAACAAGGTCATAGTCAATTTACTGAAGATAAAAGTGGGGAACTTGAAGGGAAACTGGGTGGAGCAGCTTCCCTCGGTCTTATGGGCCTTGAGAACAACACCCAACATGCCAATGGGAGAAATGTCATTCAAGCTCTCCCATGGATCTGAAGATGTGCTCCCAGTGGAATTCGAGGTAAGGTCCCCCCGGGTCGTGGCCGCCGAGGAAGGAGGCGGAGACTGGAGGGTGGACAATGAGGAGGAACAGCGACCACTGGAAAAAAGTGGCCCACTCGCCCAAAGTGCGAGTCGAATCCACTCGCCCGAGGGGCGAGTGGCCCGCTCGCCCGAGGGGCGAGTGGCCCCCTCGCCCGATGGGCGAGTGGCCCGCTCGCCTGAGAAGGGAGAGTGCGGTCCACTCGCCCGGTCGGACCACGCGTCCGACGCCTTGGGGCGAGTCGATCCTGGTTCGTCCGTCAGGTGCACGGTCAAGTTCCAGTTGGGGGGATGGTATTTTCAAACAACGGAACTTGGCTATTGGCAGACCTAGTAAGCTATCCACAACCCATTTCCTAGAAATCTATAAATAGACCCCCATGAGCACCTTGGGGAGGGTTGGCATCTCCTTACCCCCACCCCCGTTAGTGTTTTCGGTTAGCTAGTGACCCTGTCTTCCGTTCGCCAAGTCCTTCAGGCCAACGGTCAGGTGCTGCGAGTGCTCTTCGAGGTGCCCAGACTCAGCATTGGCTTGGGAAGGGAGGTTCTTCAGATCTTTCGGGTTAGTGGCGGGACCTCCTCGCTGCAGCTCGTGGGGTATGTTTTTGACTAAGTCCACAAGTGCTCGAGTTCCGTAACCCTGAGTGACTAGTCGTTCGACTTCACCTGAGGGAAGTAAGGGCAAGCTGCCTACCCCTATTTCGAACTGTTCGAACCCCAAGTTTTGGGTTTCAACACCACACTTTTTTGCCACGGTTCAAAAATTGTGGCTAATAATGAAGTATTAGTCATGACACATAATTCGTGGCTAATAAGCAAATATTAACCACATATGCCTAATTCATGGCAAAAAAGAAAGCATTGACCACAATTTGCTTAATTCATCGCTAAAAGATATTATTAGTCACAGTTACATAATCCGTGGCTATTATTTTAGTCATATTTCTTAATCGATGACTAAAAATGAAGTATTAGCCACGATTATGGGTCGTGGTAAAAATTATTATGAGATAATTGATTAAAATTTATCTATTTTTATTAATAAAATGTGAAAAATATATTAATATTAATTTAAATATTAATTATCATACTTAATTAGTCTGTATCATATATAATTCGATCAATTAATATGTTATGATCGTCATAATTATTCATATATTTACAAAGCAACTTTCAATCAAGACACATATTACAATGAATGTTTGAGTGTTGGTAGAAATTGAGAGCTAAACTTTTTAAGTGTGACAATCTAAAGATGATCATGAAGTGTAGAAGGAACCTTTTACTCATGTAACATCCCATTTTCAATAGTTCTAGCAGATTTATTGGACCCACATTGAGCGGTCTAGTTGGGCTCATGTGACTAATTTACCCGATTATGACCCAAGACATATAAGATAAATTAAGTATTCGTAAACTCACAAACCAAGTTATTGACCCAAAGCACATCAATATGATTTATGAGGTATGATTGAATATTTTATTTTAATAAAAGTATATTTTTTAATAAATTTGTCAATATATATATTTTATATATATACACTATATTAAAAGGGAAAAATATCATTTGGTGAAAAATTCAACTTTCTGATTTTACCCCTCTTAATTACAAAATTTTTAAAAAAATTAATTTATGTGCTCATTCTTTTATTTTAAAAATTGCGAGCTCATATAGGCAAAATCTTCTATTTACAATAAAAAATGTGCTCTCCCCGCCACCCATAAATCCTGGTGCAAATGAAAAAAAATGAGCGACGGGCGAAGTATATCGCTCGGGGGTTTGCGAGCGGTGGGAGAGTCGGGGCAATGTTGTGGTCGGAGTACTGTCCCGCGAGGCAATGGGTGGCCCCGTGCAATGTCACAGTTGGTTGTAAGGGCATTGGTCAAAGGAGAAGCCTGGGAAGAAGGCGCCACACCTGGACTGATAAGAAGTCATGCGAGTAGGAGACTCACCCGAACGGGGCGAAGACCTGGATTGCAACGGCTCAAAGAGGAAAGAGATCTGAGGCGGAATGAGAAGGAGGAAAATCATGACCTAGAAAAGAGACCGAAGAGGATGTCTGGTTTGGGAAGCAGGAAAATCGTGACTCACCTATACTTTTCTATGAATATTCGTTATTTAGGTTTTAAAATTATGATTGCAACGAATTATTTGATTTTTATGCTTTATATCTATCTATTTAGCTGTCTATATTATAAAAAAAATACTTATTTGACCATATAGTACTCCAAAAGCTCATTAAAGTCATGAAAACCGCCCGATCGAAGCACTATAATGCGCATTCGTCCGATCTAAACAACACTCCCCTCCCTATTTTAGTCGATCAGCTACCCTAATCCTCTTCCTCGTACCCTACTCCAGACGCATCTACACCTCGACGCCCCCGCATCTCCTCTTCCCTCTAGTCAGCGCCGTCGGCGTCCATCCTCCATTCCCATTTTGGTTGTTCAAGGGAGGCTTCAACTTCTTCCTCGACAAGCCTTCTCTCGCATCACGCCCCCAGTCTTCTACTCCCGCTCCCGCACTCTGGATGCCCTCAACCACGGCATACACACCTCTCGCCTCCAGGTGAAATCCTCTGACCAAAGTCCCTCACCGCACCGCTCGACTTCCAAATCCCAACCGTTCATCGTCGCTCCGTTTGGGTGATGCTGCTCAGCGACGGAGCTCCCGTTCTCCATTTCGATCTGCGATCTCCTCTCCAGATCCCCATTTCCCTCACCGTCGCCGATCTATAGTCAGTAGAGTTCGATCTGCAATATCTCCTCTCTCCCGATCTCCATTTCCAGCAACCACTTCTCCTTCCCTCACCGTTGCCGCCGGAGGTATCTGCGCCCATCGAAGCACAGCATCCACTTTTCCTCTACCGATCTCCATGGAGAGGGAAGGATCCTCCTCAGACAATTGAAGGTATACCGATCTCCATGGAGAGATAACAAACTACTTTGTATTTTTTATTACTTAATTTTTATGTATTTTTCTCCTTTCCTAGACAATTGAAGGTATACCGAATGCAAAAGTTGTTCAACTTGATGTAATGGTTGATGAAAGCTTCTCTATGTGTATATCCCAAGTAGTCTCTTTCAAGTAGCATTTGGGAAATACTGCAAGGAACAATGGAACATAATGGATCATCTAATAGTGGAACTGATAGACGCTGGACTGGGATTCACCGGCCAACCTTGCTCCTCTGCAAGATCTGGTGAATACTATATTTGCTTTTTCATTTCTTCATCCATATAAAGAAATTAGTTATTATTTCTTTTGATGAATGATTCATGTTTGTTGCTCAGTGTTTGGTGTTTGGTCCACTATTTTAAGGGTCTGAAGTTTATCATGATGTACATGATGGGCTAGCATATGAAGATTCAAGTATGCCCTTACATATTGTTGTTCATTGATGGATGTCTTTGTTTTTTGGTCATTTCATACTTTGTTCTCTTATAATATGTTTGTATAGATGGGTTGCCCTTAATCTTTTTCTTTTAATATGTTTGGGATTTGGCTTTTTTAGCTTCCCACCCTTCCATGGTTGCAGGGATAACTCATTCACCGGAGTAAATCACTTATTCCATTATTGCATAGATTGTGGAGGGTAGTTATAAGGCTGGGTGGTTATGACCAGGTATCTATCTCATCTTATTGTCAATTTAATTTTGGCCTATTTTTCAATGTTTTTGAACTTCACTCTTTTATATTGCAATTTTCATATAATTTGTAACGTTGTCATACTGTGACTTCCACGATGAGGAAGGGAACGCGACGGCCACCTGCCCCGAATTCCTGGAGACGAAGAGGGGCCGAATGCCCGCACCAAGACAGCATCCACCAGTGAGGATCGAGGAGGTCGAGCCTCGAGAGGATGAGGAGAGGTGCGAGGACCGGGCCGATGTGGGGACCCGAGGTGGGACCGGAGTGATTCATGGGGGGGTAGGGGTGGAGGCAACCCGCAAGGCTAGCCTCCATACCATCTATCCCCGGAGCGTGGCCTCAACATCCACCGCTCCACCCCCAGCGGAGAAAATTACCTTCTCCCAGAGGGATATGCCAAGTCACGAAGACCCGTTCTGCTATGCGCTGGTTATCCAGACCGCTATCGAGAACTTCACCTTCTCGAGGATCCTGGTCGATAATGGGAGTTCAGTCAACGTCGTCTTCAAAAAGGCGTTCGACGAGATGAATGTGGAGGCCAGGAGGGTGTTGGCCTCAGATGGTCCCTTGTTTGGTTTCTCGGGAGAAAGGAAGGAGGTTGATGGTGGAGTGGGACTCCATATGACCCTTGGTGGGCAATCCCGGAACTGCCGTTTCATGATAGTGGACGCCCCGAGTAGCTACAGTGCTATCTTCGTACGGCCTCTCATCGGCGTGTTCCGATGTGTCCCTTCCACCTTCCATCAATGCCTCAAGTTCAATGCAGGTGGTATCCAGGTCAGGGTTCGGGGAGACCCTAAGGTGGCGAGACAGTGCTAGGTAACGACTGTCAACACCGTCTCTTGGGTGAATGAGGCGGAGGAATGGGATCAGGTGATGGGGGAAGCGGCCGATGCCGGAGATGAGAAGGAGGCAGAGGAGAAGATGGGGGAGAGGGCAATTCATGCCCGGGAAGGGGTCGCTGAGGGACCCCGGGCGGAGAAGGGAGAGGAAGAAGAAAAGGAAGAGAGGACCTCAGAGCGAGGGGTGAAGGAGCTAGAGGAGAAGGAAAAGGGAGAGGAAAGGGGAGAAAGGGAAGTTCATGCCCAAGAAAGGGTTGCGGCAGGACCCATGGCGAGGGAAGGAGAAGAAGAGGAAAGAGAGGAGAAGGTCCCGGAAGGAGGGCCGAAGGTTTCTTGCCGAAGAGACTAGGGCAAAGACCGTCTTATCAGCCGTTGGGTATCTGGCTTTGACGTCGGTGGGGACTTTACTGAGGTAGTAAACGGGTCGTTGGACTCCTCCTTCGTCTTTTACTACCACCGAGCTGACGGTCGTGGGGGATATTGCTAGGTAAAAGAACAAGACTTCTTCGGGTATATGCTTGGATAAAAGTGGGGGGCGAAGCCAGGTACTGTTTGAGGTGCTCGAAAGAAATCTGACATTCGTCCGTCCACTGGAACCCAGAGTGACGTGCCCCACGGAGGATTTTTGAAGAAGGGGAGATATTTATCACCCGTCCGTGCCAGAAATCGCGATAGAGCGGCAATCCTTCCGTTCAAGCGCTGCACCTCCTTGATGGAACGGGGTGGCGACATGCATGCCACTGCCTTGATCTTTTCCGGGTTTGCCTCGATCCCTCGATGGGTTACCATGAAACCCAAGAACTTTCCTGACATTACACAAAATGCACACTTGCTGGGTTTTAGCCGCATTTGGGAACGACGAAGGAGCTGAAAGCACCCTTCCAGATCTTCTAAGTGGTCACGGCTGCGGATGCTCTTTACCAGCATGTCGTCTACGGAAACGTCCATTGTGCCTCCGATGAGTCTTTGAATACTTTTTTCATTATCCTCTGGTAGGTTGCCCCGACGTTCTTAAGGCTGAAAGGCGTGACTTTGTAACAGTAAATTCCTTTGTTTGTTCGGAATGCGGTGTGCTCCTCATCTTCCGGGTTCATCTTGGCTTGGTTGTAGCCTGTGTATGCGTCCATGAAGCTGAAGAGCTCATGTCCGGCTGTTGCATCGACTAGTTGATCTATTCATGGAAGGGGGAAAATATCCTCTGGGCACGCCTGATTCAGATTACTGTAGTCGACACACATCCGCCACTTCCCTTAGGCCTTCTTTTCCATGACCACATTGGCTAACCATGTAGGGTATTTTGCTTCGCGGATGAACCATGCTTCCAGGAGCTTCTTTACCTCCTCTTCGATCACCTTGAGCCACTTCGGGGCTAAGTTCGGTTTATTTTGGATTACTAGCCTACAAGCCGGGTTAATATTCAGGGAGTGAAAGATGACCTGAGGATCTACCCCAATACATATCTTTCGGGCTCCATGCGAAGATATCTTCATTAGCGCGGAGGAAGAGGGCAGATTCCTCTCGCTCTTCTTTGGACATAAGGGACCCGACCTGAACTGTCCGGGTCGGATCCTGCTGGGAGAGTGACACTTCTATGAGCCCTTCGACGGGCGATCCGCGCTGAAGAGTGGCTTCGTCCCGTAAGTCGAAGTTGTCGATATTGAGGGTTGTTGCTTCCATTGGTCGTGCCTGCTTTAGGAAACACGTCCATGCCGCTTCTTGGTTTCCTCTTACGACCCATATCCCTAAGGAGGTCAGGAACTTCATAGCTAGGTGCGGAATAGATGGGATTGCTCCAAAAATGTATTGGAGCGGTCTTCCAAAGATGGCATTGTAGGCGGAGGTGGACTCCACCACCACGAACTGGATGTTGTGCGTCGTTTGCTTCGGGAATTCTCCCAACTTGACGGGAAGGGTGATAATGCCCTGAACTAGAACAGGTCGGTTGTCGATGCCATTGACAGGTTCGTCCGTGAGGCTGAGCTGATCCTTTGTGAGTTTCATGCTTTGCAGTGTGGACAGGAACATGACATCGACCGAGCTCCCGTTGTCGACCAATATCCTTCTAACGTTGAAGCATGGATCCCCAATTCCCGCGCTGATCACGAGTGGGTCCTGATGCGGAAGTCATAGCCCTTGCAGATCCTCTTCTCTGAAGGTGATTGTAATGTCCTTCTTGAGCTTCTTATCTTCGTGATCCCTCAGGGGTTTGGCAATCGAGAGGATTTGCACTGCTAGGGTGGGAGGTATGGCGATTGTCTCGACTTCTCCCACCATCGGCCTTCCCCCTGCCGCGCCTCGGGGAGCGGGAGGCCGTTCTCTCATTTCCCTATGTGGCTGAGGCTGGTTGGAGACCTGGCCCTGTAGAAATCTTCCCAGGTGTCCCTGGCAGACGAGACGCTCGATTTCGTCTTTTAGTCTAGTACATTCTTCGGTGGTATGCCCCGTTCCTCAATGGAACTCACAATATCTTGATTGATCATTCCTCAAATTTGGGGCGGGCACCCTTGGCATGCGGAGCTCTGGGTCGTTCTGAATGGAGTAAAGCACATTTGTCCTGGTGGTGTTTAATGAGGTGTAGACCCTAGGAGGTCGCAAATCTAAATCTCTTCGGGGGTCGCGATGACATTCGTTGGCTCAGTGCTCCTCGCCGCGTCGCTCTTCTTGTCCTCTGGGGGCCTGCTCGGACCCTCTTTTTCTCTTTTGGCCGCCTTCGAACTGCTGGCGGTGTGCTTCGATGGCCTCGTCGGTCATTATCTGAGCTTCTACTCGGTGAACGAGATCGGGATAACTTGGCACCATTTCCCTCATTAGAGCTGAGTAAAAGCCACTTGGACGGAGGCCTCTAAGTAAAACTCCCCGTAAGAGATCGGGATCGACTCCCAGAATTTGTCGGGCGTCGGTGGAGAAGCATCGGAAAAAGTCCTTAAGGTTCGCTCCGTCGTTTTGGCGGATTCCTGAGAGATAGGAGGGCTCTCGGACGATCCTGCGATTGACAATGAATTGGTCCACGAACTACTGCGCCATTTCTGTGAAGCTGCTGAAGGTCCCGTCTCGCAGAGAGTGGAACCAAGTGCGCGCTTGTCCTTTCAAAGTTGTCGGGAACACCTGGCAGAGGAGCTGGTCGGGGGCATTGTAAATTCTCATGATGGTAGTGAAGTGATTGACGTGTTCCTAGGGATCGTCCATCCCATCAAATGTTTCGATGTTGGGAAGCTTGAAACCATTCGGAACTGGATGGACCAAGACCAGAGGCGATAGTGGGGAGCTGTGGTGTACGGGATGGCGGGTGAGAGCTGCACGTCGCCCTGCCTGACCGTACTTTTCTGCTATCATATCGCGTATTTCTTCTCGAGTGGTTCTTCCTATTACTGGCTTAGGGCCGGCTCTTCCCTGGCTTTGGTGATGATGATCAGCTTACGTTCCTCTGGTCGGTCGAGCAGGATGGTTGGAGCTTGCGGCATCAGAGAGCTCTTCTGAGACGTCTTCCTCCTGAGCTTCCTCCGCATTCGGAGCATGATTTGGAGTCGGGGGACGCGGATTGTTCAATGTTGGAGGTTGAATGAGAGCTCGAGGAACTCCCAGATTTCTCATGAGAGTAAGCATCTCGGGTTATCGTTCCTCCATTTGCAGCATGCGCCCTACAAGTGATACTGCGGGCGCAAGCACTGCCTCTTCTACGAGAGGTACATTGATAAGCGAATGAGAGGGAGCTGGATCGACGCATCCCTCCTGGATTGATCCTTCGGTAGTACGAGCACTTCTTCTTGCCATCACAATTGATGACAAATACTACCTCTAGTGAGTCTTTGCAGAGCTTCGGGAATCCTCGTTCGCACAGACGGCACCAAACTGTTGCGGATCGCTCCGGTGCTCTGGTAGACCGGTCGAATTGAACCACATTAGCTCGGAAGAAAACCGAGCGCGGTGAACAGTCAATGAGTGAGTTAGTAAGTGACACGAAGGTTTTTAACGTGGAAAACCCGGAAAAGGGTGAAAAACCACGCGGCTGGAGATGTTCTGGCCAACTTCCACTATCTTCTGGGGGTTATAATTAGAGGCGTAGAATCCAAGCGCGACAGACCTCCACTCATTACAGTAGTGGAGAGAAAGAGAGAAATCCAAGGGTGACAGACCACCTCTCGGGAAGCTAAGTATTTCTTCTTCTGAGAACAACCGTGAGAACAAAAGTGAGAATGCTGGCGAGAACAAAAGTTAGAATGCTGGTGAGAACAAAAGTGAGAATACCGATGAGAACAAAAGTGAGAATGCTGAGTCGCCTTTCGGGGAATGGAAATCTCCAAGTCCATGAAGGTGATCTTCAATCACCGAAGGAAATCTCTGCTGAGCTCTCTCGGGTGCCGAAAGCAAGGTGTCCTGAAATGAAGGCTCTGGGCTCCTTTTATAGCCTTGGGCAAGGGTAGCCTGGTAATTTTGTCGTTGTAACCACCGTAACCACCTGACAGGCGAATCATGTTTGTCGATTCAGAGCACACTGATCACCATTTTTGATAAATGACCGGCTCGCCCTTCGGGCAGTTTGGGCAGTTCGGGCAACTTCGTTGAAGGTGAAAAGGCGACGAACGGTTCCTGCAATCTGAGAAATTAGGAAATGTTAACTGCGCGTGTTCAGAATGTGGAAACGTTCTAAGCGCATTCAGAATATGGAAACGTTCTGAGCGTGCGGGGAAGCGTTCTGAGCGCGCAACGAACAGGGAAGCGTTCTGAGCGCGCAATGAACAAGAGAGCGCTCTGGGCACGCGATGAACTTGGAAAAATGAGAAGTCGCGGCCCCTAGGGGAAGTCGGGCTCTGGCCGCACCCCGGTACTAGGGGGCTCAGCTTGGCCGCACCCCCATGGGGTGCGGTTTGGCCGCACCCCCATGGGGGTGTGGTTTGGCTGCACCCAGAGCGGGTGCGATTAGGTCGCATCCCCACTGTGGGTGGTGCGGCTAGCCACACTCCGCTAGTGGGGTGCGAGCTAACCGCACCCCAATAGTGGGGCACGGTCATGATGGCGTACGGCGCCGGTAGAGCGTAAATTGCGCGGCGGATTCCTCCACTCCCATGATCATGGGTTGGACTCTTCACTCCACTTATTCCACTTCTCTTTAGCGGAGCTTCTCTAAACGCACCTCATGAGCTCTTATAACTTCGTAGATGCGTATTATATTTATGGGTCACATCAATAGTAACAATAACATGTTTCATGTTGCTTATGCTTATGCTTTGAAGGAAAACATCAGGACTTGGGCATGATTAATTAGTTTCCTTATGGAAGACTTGTGTATGGAGAACAATCATATGTGGACAATCATTTCAGATAAACAAAAAGGGTTGATAAACGTTGTTGAAGAGTTATTGCCTAATGCCAAGCACAGATTTTGTGTAAGGCATATGTATAACAACTTCAAGCAAAATTTCAAAGGCTTACGATTAAAGGAGTTGTTATGGAGAGCTGCGTCTGCGACAAGGGTTGTTGATTTTAATGCTGAAATGGAGAAGCTAAAGGCATGTGATAAGAGGGCTTATGATTGGGTAAGGGAAAGACACGGAAGACATTGGGCAAAGTCTCATTTTAATGTTTGTCCAAAGTGTGATATGTTGTTAAATAATTTTTGTGAAAGTTTAAACAATGTAATCTTAAAGGCTAGAGATAAGCCTATTATCATAATGTTGGAGACAATAAGGGTAATTCTAATGAAAAAGCTCCATACTAAACGAGATAAAGTGCTCAAAATTAGTGGAGAGGTGTGCCCTTCCATACAAAATTTTTTGGAAAACAACAAGCGAGATGCACACGACTATATTTCAGTATGGAATGATCAAGACAAATTCGAAGTTCAAGGGTGGAATGGAGATAAATGGACGGTGAATTTGATCGACTTTGAAAAGTTGTAGTTGTATGCGGTGGGATCTCAGAGATATTCCTTATGTGCATGCAACATCGTGTCTCTTTTATCGTTGGAAAAATGTGGAGGATTACGTCGAACATTGGTAGAAAAGAGATGTTCATGAGGGCTTACGCGTACTTATTAAATCCTATAAATTCAAGAAAAGAGCGGCTCTTAGACAATTTGAATCCCATCGTTCCTTGGACTAACATACGTAAGAAGCCTGAAAGGCCGTCACAACATGGTAGAGGAAAAGTAGTTGAAAAATTAGAGGCAGAAAAACATAGAATTAAGAGACACGGTATAAAGTACACATGCTCCAACTTTGGAACATGAGGGCATAATAAATCAGGTTGTCCGGAAACATCCCAAGCAACAATGCCTTCAACGTCTACAAGAAAATCAAAAATTCCGGCAAGCATTGTTTTCTTTTATATTTGTTTTGCAATTTCTCTTTCAATTCCAGTGCTAATATATAAATTGCATTGAAATGTAGGTGCGTAGGAACACAAGAAGTGTGAATCTTCCATCAAAGCTTATCTACCAATTTGGAGTTCGTGGGAAGATGATCGTGAATTTTATTTTGACTATCTTAGTTGTGTTGTTGCATTGTGTTGTTGGGAACTTTATTGGGTAATCAATTTGTATGAGAATTTTGTAAGAGACATATGCTTGAACCAAGTTTGTAATGTCTGAATTTTGTAAGAGGCATATGCTTGAGCCAAGTTTGTAATGTCTGAATTTTGTAAGAGACATATGCTTAAGCCAATTTTATATTAATTTTATTGCAATTCTATTTTATAATGGAGACACTTCTATTTGAAGCTGAGATATCTTCTGCCTTGGAGATACTTTATTAATTGAGACACTTCTATTTTAACACTTCTATTTTATCATCCATTGATGTTAACTGGGGGATGCTTTATTAATAAGGGCTGGAATTGGAGTTTTATAAGGGCTGAAATAGGAGTTTTATATATAAGGGCTGTAATATGAATTTTATCTCGTTGAGTGGGATGAGAGTTTTATCTCGTTGTAATGGGAGTTTTATAAGGGCTGTAATGTAGTGGAATGGGAGTTTTATCTCGTTGAGGTATGTTGGGTTGTAATGTGGAGAGGTATGTTGGGCGTGAACTAGGTTGCAGATAGAAGGAATGGGTGTGAACTGGGCTGCATATAGAAGGAATGGACGTGAACTGGGCTGCGGATAGAACGAATTGGCGTGAACTAGGCTGCGGATAAAAGGAATGAGAGATTTATTAAAGACTAGACCGAAATACCATGTTTTATAAGCCTAGGGTGCAAAGTGCAAGACTAATGCTAATTGGAGGGGGGGGGCATTGTGCCAATCTTAATAATTTGGGGGTGCATTGTGCCAAAACCCCACATTTGTCGGGTGCATTGTGCCAAAAGCTCGTTTGGAGTTGGCCAATCTGAGCTCGGCCTCAGGACACTCTTCGCATATAGTTGGGCTATTAACTCCCCTCAAGTTTTACATCATTGTTAATAATCTCCTTAGAGTATCTCCAACCAATCGGCATTTTAGGCTTCAAATATGGAGGTGGTCTCTCTCCTCCTCTAAATTTTGAGGAGTGAGAGAGAAAATGGAGAGCTCCATTTTATTTTAAATATTTTTATATTTTAAATGCTTAAAATATTTTTTTTAACAAACTCCTCTATTAATTTTTAACTTACGTAATCGTTAATATACTTTTCCAATTATAATATATATAATATATCAATAAAATCGTCTTATCGAGACATACAAAACAAGACTAATATTAAATACCTTTTAATTATTATTTATCATAAATTTCCTTTAAAAAAAATTCATAATAAAAATTATTTATTTCGTTAAACATAAAAAATAAGAGTTTTAAATGTACATTTTAATACTATAAAGATTTCACATATTTTATTAAATACGAAAGTTCAAATATATTTGAAGTTTTTCTTCATAAGATATAGTCTTCACAACATAATTTTACTTTATATCTTCACTACATATAAAAGAAGTCATGTGTCAACATTTGTCTTAATTTTTGGCTGAATTCATTGTTGTGAGCGAAGTGGAAGATAATTTTTTTTTCTTTGGCCCCAGTGTGACAGTACATTTATTGTTCGTTATTCTCGTAATTTTATTTGTCTCTCCGAATACAGAACTTTTAATTAAACACCATTTTAATTTTTTTTCTTTTGAGCCATATTTCATATAATGTATTAAAATTGTGTTTTAATTAGAAAGAAATAAATTTTAATAAAAGAAATAATTTTTATTATTTAAAAAACTAAATTTTAGAATGTTTTACTCAAAAATATTTTTATCCTTAATTATAGTTGATACTAGCTGTATTTAAAAATTTAATCTAGACATTATATTAAAAATTTCTATTCCAAGTATTTTAATTAGAAATTTCATTTTACTCCTTAATTAACTTAAAACTTAATTTTTATGATGATTTAGAATAATTATGGTGGAAAAATAAAGTTAAGGGGGATTATCCACTTATTTCTAAAGTCTGAGGGGTTATTGACTTAAGTGTAAAACTTAAGAGGGGTTATCAACAATTTAGTCTAAAAAGTATTATCAAATAATTTGAAGCAATGAAATTGTGATCCGTTAGGCTTATTGCATGTCATTGATGTTTATCATTCAATTAATAGCTCATTGGGGCATATGTAATCGGAAATGAAATGACTCTTTTGCCCCTAATAATGCCATGTCTCATCACTGCATTTGGAGAGGTCAATTTTGGTCATTTATGATGAAACAAATTTTACCTGTGTGGATCACATAAGGTCGAAGTTGGATAATAGATTAAGCGCAATCAATGTGTGTGGGTGACCTATGCATTAAGAAATGTCATGAACAAAATTATTTAATTATTTTGTATTCGTGTAATCAAACAAATTAATCGATCATTAAGATTTATGTGAAAACAATTAATAGGATATGAAAGGAAAATGAATATGTGAACTGAAATGCGGAAAATTTAAAATGTTTGTTATTCTTTAATTTGTTTTCATGTCGTGCAATCACAGACATCCTTAATAACGTGCATATGTTTTTTGGATGAATTCGGAGGCCCTTGTTGATGGAGATAAATTAGGCTTCGTTTGGGAGGACTTATTTTCACCGGTCAAGCGGTTACGACCACATGAACCAGAGATTAATTAAGGTCCCATTCATGCGGTCATAACCGCTTGACCGGTGAAAAAAAGTTCCCCCAAACAGAGCCTAAATCTAATCGAAACAAAAACTCTCTTTTAGGTGAATGAATGTGCTCTCGACTTAGTGACATTCCTAAGCCATGCAAGAATGAAACCTCACAAGTCAAGTTAAATATGAAACTTCGGTAGGTACGTTTCAATCAACATGTGAGAGTCTATCACATCAAGATATACTTTATAATTCTTTTAAGTTTAAGTGTCATTATCCTCAGTCAACACCAGTCCGCTCCAACACTAAGACTCTCGGTAGACACTTAGCGGGATGGACGATTACTAGTTTAGCAGTGGTGCTTTTCCCCTTCTCGGAAAGGATATAAGCGGTTACCTGGCAAATGTCCGCGCGCTCTTCTGCCAGCCCAAATCCTGCGACCGTGGCAGGTGCCCTCCATTCCGATCCTAGAAGTCCCGGGCGGACACTCAGCAGAGACTGTGTGCTCTCACCAGAGGGATGCGCACTCTCCTCAGCGAAGATATGCGCATTTATTCGTCAAGCGTGCACGCACTCCTCCAGGCAGTTCAGCAGTTTCTCAGAAAGGTCGCGGCGGATACTTTTTAGAGTTCGCCTGACCCCTTCCTCTCGACAAGCAGTAGTGAGTGCGGCTACGACCCGTCGTATCCACGCACCTTCCTTTTTCTCCCACTACCCGACCTCCCGTGTATCTCGGGTAGTTGAGCATTTAATGAGACATTAAATGCTCCCAACCGTCTGAGCAGCCTACCCTCATGTATAAACAAAGGGTCAGGGGTGCTTGAAAGGGACACGGAACTTGGGTCAAAATCTACCCAGTAGTAGGGGCAGTTAAAAGATCCAAGTGTACGTCTGTTGCCTACTATTCGCTCTTATTCGCCCCTTGTAATAGCTTGTAATAACGAATTTTGTGGAAAAATACTGTCCGCACCAAGTGGTATTAGCTGCTGCGGGTAAACCTGGTGTCCGCCGCTGCTAGCGCCGACCTCTTTTCTATGCGCTGTTCACTCGACTCTCAAGGGATAGTAATTGATTGCTTGCGGTTCTCCATGTAAGACCCACCCTCAAAATTAGCGGTCCGACTGGGGGATCTTATCGCACACCACCTTTACTGCACGACGCTGAAGCGACTACGAAGGGTGAAGGCACGTCCTTCTCCTACCCTCTCCTTGAATACTCCATTGTCACACATCGAGTGTGATGTCAAGCGAATATCACTACACACCAATAGAGTAGGGAAGCAGTTTTTTAGCGAAAGGCACCGTTAACGAGTGCACCTCATAATAATCAGCGGTAGACATAGATATATTAGCGGAAGACTATCACAGAAACATAATGCTCAAGATATGTATGAGTAGAATCAACTTCTATGTTGCATTATACCATATCAGTTAAGGTTCTATAATTACCATGAGATATGTAAGAAGGAGAATGCGGTCATGTTAAGTTATACCTGATGTAGCGTGCACAATGACTTTCTCAGTTCTTTGTACGATATCACTCACCCGCACCTGTCTCCTACGCTTGAAACAAATATTATTACCACGAATAGAATCACATCCAGATTGGTAACAAGTACAGTAAAATATCTGCAAGGGAATTGATATCCTGACTCTTTTGGGTCGTGGCAGTCTTTTCACAACCACCGCCTATGTACTTTATATCATCATGCATACATTCTCATACTCATGTAGTTCTATTAGTTTCGTATGGGTTGTCTTCCCAGACCATCCTTCATGTGGGTTACCTCAGAGTATAACTCGTCAGCCATCCGATTTTCTCCCAAAGAAACAATTTCTCTAAGGCACATTAAATTCCCGTAGGAATTATTCTCGAGGCACATTATATTTTTATAATAATATTTCTCGGTGGCATAATATATATTCAGTAGGAATAATTCTCGAAGGCACAATATATTCCCGTATGAATAATTCTCGAAGAAACAATGTATTTCTTTAAGAATAATTCTCGAAATATATTCCTGTAGGAATAATTCTCGAAGGCACAATATATTCCCTTAGGAATAATTTTCGAAGACACAATATATTCCCTTAGGAATAATTCTCGAAGTCACATTTATTTTCATAAGAGGAGAGAAGAGAAACTCTTTTAAGCTTAACAAGAACTCCATCCGAGAGTTTATTGAGGGAGAGGAGAGAAACTCTTAAGTTTAGCAATAATTTCATTCGAGAGTTTATAGAGGGAGAGGAGAGAGACTCTTTATATGCTCATAATATCTCCATCCGAGCAGGTATAATTATTTTAATCAGGTTTTCGTCGATCTTTTGGATTGCTTGGCGTTCAAACCCAAGCCATCCACATGAGGCTCATGTATTTCTCATTGAGCCATATTATAGTTACAGAAAATAGAGAAGGAGAGTTTCCCACACCAAGAATAATTTAATCTGGCCTCCGTCGATCTTTTGGATTGTTTGGCGTTCAAACTCAAGCCATCCACATTAGGCATTTGTTCTTGAAGGTGTTAGATACTTTTCAAAGCACATTTATCAAAATACTGCTAAATTCTGTTAATTTATGTTTCGAGAAATGAGCATCGGTAAGGACATATAAACAAGGAATCTATTACTATAAGCATATTTATTTCATAAGGCACTATTCAGTGAGAAATGATGTTTGCTTGTTAGTCTTGTTGTCGGCCAGTATCATGTATGTCTTTTACACCATAGAAGGATATCATTTATTAAAGCATCTTTGATAGTAGAATATAAGTGTCTATATCATCATATTAGGAACTCACCCATAGATCAGTTAGCTTAGCATGGAGGAAAGGAAAAAAACTAACACCGCTGAAATACAACTTAAAGGATGTTCAACCTATTGCTCTTAGTAACATTCCTCTATGAATTTAAAATTGCAGTAGATGAGGAATAAGTAGAAGAGAGGAGTCAAATAATGTTGGTCAACCTATAATAGATTCTATATGTATATTCCTAAGTATTAGTACAACTCCATCTCATAAACATATAATATAAAGCCCTTGATTTCTATCCAACTTTTCTCCTTTTAAGAATAGCCTATAGAAATCACCCAATCTCAAATAAATTACCCACGACACATTTGGCCCAAGAGCCATGGATCAATAATAGTAATCATCATAAGATTTCCCTATTCTTTAAGCAGCCTGCCACAACACCCATACCCATCTTTATAAAGAAGAAAGAGAGGAAAAATGTCATACTTATAAATTTCAGCATTCTCATCTTTTCATTTACTAAACCTGAAATTTCCCTCCACCATTCCAACTAACAACTCACTGCCTAGACCAGATTAGAAAAGATATAGAGTTAATATGAAATGGTTGAGACGACCATAATTGCTCGAGAAACATTGGAGCGAGCCTAGATGATTTCCACATCCATCCTAAAATTATATGCAGGCTAGAGCTTTGCCATCTTTGGCCCCAGAACAAAGGAGGGGCACCACGCAGGGCCCCTCTGAGAGAAATAGAGAGAGGGAGGGAGAGAGCCATGTATTTTCAAGGCACATTACCTAATTGTCACAATTTCGTTCGTCAAGATGAGAGCAGACGTAATTTTTTTTGTTAAAGTGAATCCTCCTAACATGGCACATGTTTTCCAAAGAAGCCCAACATTTTTGATAAATCCATTCTTAGCAAGTTTCGATTTCTTAGGACAACTCCAAAGCCCCCCATAGACTCTAAATATGTCAAAGGTTTTCAGCAGTTAAACATAATTTTATAACATATTATCAAATAAAAGCATTTCCAATGAGTACTCCCACCTTTTAATTGCATACTATATGAAGCAGAGGAAAGTGATCAGGGGAAAGAAGATGAGAATGAAAAGGCAGAGAAGGAATTCTCATCCTCCAACAAAAGTAAGCAACCTGCTTCATATACCCAACCATCTCTATATCCTCTTAAATCTAAGAAGTGATGCTTAGACCAAATAAAGCATAATAGTTCCAGTGAGCCCAAATAAATCAAACCTTACCCTGTAGAAGAATAACAAGAAGAGGAAGAAGTTAACGAGGTACAAATGCATGAATTATCTAGGTCATAATCAAGGTATTGTCATTTTAAGGCCACTGGATAAGGACGAACCCTCTTCATTAATTCATAGCATCCAAGCCCCAAGTTTTCATTCATTTATGGTCATCATTCTCAATGGCTTTGTAAAATACATGCATGGTGAAGAATGTAATAAAGAGAGAGAGAGTGAACATCCAATTGATCTTTTCCCTTCCAAATCTCTCCCCCATCTCCTGTGAAGAAGAAAAGAAGATGGAGAGAGGGAGATGAGGGAGAGAAAGAATATTTCCAAATCCATTAATGAAATCTCCTTCCTTGGCATACTAATAAACACACCCAAGTAACATCTAACCTACTCACAATTAATTATATTATTATATGTCAAGCTCATAAATAATTATGTTTGCCACCCTCTCCTCCAGTTTAGAACATGATAGAAGGGGGGGGGGGGGGGAGAGGGAGAGTGGTAGAAAATCATCTATAACAAATTGATTTCATAGAAGGAGCTCCCCAGGGGAAATTCAACTAGAAACCAACGAAATAACCCCGTCCATAACATAAAACATATGAGGTTGAAATACCAAGGAACCCAGAGTAGTGGTATTCATAGTAGAGTATTTGCATTCATGTAAATCATCCTAAACATCATATAATAGGAATCTTTTACATGAAGACAGTTGGATATAAGAGAAGGAGATTTTCTCATCAAGTTTATATATAGTTATATGTATGAGAAAAGAACTCTAAAACCACTATGGCGAGCCCTTTATAATAATTAGAAAGTAGGTGCTGATTTTAAACAACCTTAACCTTCTCTTATCACCACCCCACCATCTTTTCTCTACCTAAGAGCATAAGGAGGAGAAGGAGGGAGAAGAAGGTGATTGTGTTTGCCTCGTAATCTTTCCCAAATCAAAATTAATCAACTGATTATGTAACGAAACACTAAATTGATGTTACCTGGAAAGAAATTGTAAGGAGCAGAATTTAAATCTATCTCGCATATAACATCAAATCGGTGAGGTAAGTTTTGCTCCATAGAAAATTTACACAAACAATAGCATAAAAATGAAATTTATATTGAAGAAACCTCCACCTAAAGCTACTGAAAGCGCTCACACGATGACTTATGTAAATATGAATGAAATAACATGTAAATATACAAAATGGTGAGCCAAAAGATATGGAAATCATGTTAGATGAGCGCCTAAACACTATATGAAATACGCTCATCAGACCGCCACTCCCATGATATATGTAAGACCCCTTTTTTTTTTTTTCCAAACACCCGGGTCTTAGGCCCAGAACCGGCGTTTTGCGGTGACACCCTCGCTCGGGAAGGTCGCCACTACAAAACGCCGATCCTGCCGGCCAAATCGATAACAAATAAGAAAAGTATGCTTGAACAAATAAAGAAGCTCAAGTCCACATCACATGAAATATAAACCATAAGGATAAATGTCCATAGATAATAACTGAATAAAAATAACCAGGGTTACAATAATAAAGGGCTCATGCCCTGTACATCATGTCCTCACTACAAGATCACTCGCGGAAGCTAATTACTAATCTCTCACTAATCCTGAATCCTGTGCTCATGTACTAGATTGTCCCGCCTCCGTCTGCACCGGTCTCTGGTGTTGCTGCGTCTCCTCGATCCCCTAAAATGATATGGTCCATCGACCGTTAGTCAAAATGACTAAGCCTCGTTTCCCACCACCCATCCCCCAGTGGCTCCTAGGCACCGTGCGGGAGGGATGAAGCGGAGGACAGCAAGGGGTATAAAACAAAGCAGATGACGACGGATCTAGTCTACATGAAATGTCTACCACTACTCCAGTGTATATATATACATTTAAAGCAATAAATAAAGCATGACAAAGAACAAGTAAAGAACAGTAAGTAAAGACAAGTATATAATATAAAAGTAACCATTGATTTATTGGAATGCCCATACAAACCTATAGACCAAGGGGTCGTTTAGCAAGGCCTGTCGTATAAAAAGTCCCATAACCAATTTATACGCTAGGGGTAGGGGTTGAAATGCAGTGCTTATGCCATGACATGCAGAGTTATGCAGTTTATGCTATGTTCATACAAGTGCAATGCACGCACTTTGACTCTATGCGCACAAACCTTTAGTTCCCCATTTTTGGAGCTAGCAAGACTCCCAAGATACTTCCGTAGTGGCAAACGGAAGTGGTGGGTTGGGCCTCGCCCACCTCTAGGTTGGTATTCACACTACATAGCCTAGACCTATCGTACGCCTCAACACAAAACTGCGGAGCATCTGCGTACTCTTACTGGCTGGACCACCAGACTTTTATGGCTAAGTGCAAATTCCACACTTGCCGAGTCAACGTATTGACGTCGGTGTGAACGAATGTACAATACCGAAGACCCACCACCTTTATGCACATGCAAACATGTTTACCATATATCTAAGATCTCCAATTCATAAGCTACCCGGACTAACTTGTCCGGCCAAGGATCTTTTTGAGTCACAAGATCACCGGATCATTAATCCGTTCTTACAACCACCGAGCCTACAACTCGGAGCACTAAACCAACTAAAACTCCCATAACCACGGGGTGTGAGTGAGTGTGTTATTAATTATTCTTGTATAACATCTTACTCCTACGACTTACGGTTAATCTTGGATTTCCCGAGGATTACCCTGTAAGGGGCTCGCTACAGTACTAGGAACTATAATGGGATGACACCCCAAGGCTCCCTTTCTCAAGACACTTAATGTTATTGGTAACTACCCATAAGAATACCCATCTTACCATTATAGTTGAGTTAAACCTAGGTGTTTTATGACACGCCAGAGAAAAGACGATCTTTCGTCAATCCCTAGCATAACATTACTCTTAACTCACTAAGCACTCTTAATCACAAAACCTCTTTTTGGTGACCTCAAACTCTTCATCCTGACCATGTACACCAACTACATACAATTTTCACTTAGCAGGCCATAAAATACCCAAGCTTCACAGTTTTACTATACGCAGACCAAACTAGCTATATGAAGCTTATGAGCAGAAGTACTCCAAATACTCATCCCCATGACCTTAGATTATTACCAGAAGACTATCATGACTTTATAAGACTAAATCCAGAGAATCATATTTTTTCTTAATTGTTTAGCATTTATTTCAATTTCTCCAACATTTGCCAAGTATAAAAATGAACATGAAGTGTAAGGAATTCCTATGATATGGCTCCCCAAAAATTATGGTAAATTTATTATGGCAAAATAACAGCAATTACAGCATATCATATTTTTACAGTAAGGAATTGTTCTCTATTTTTAATATTTAGCATCTAACCAAACTTGTAGACTTATGAAGGAACCACCAAAAATATTTAATCCAAAATTATGGGAAAAATACCAGACCCTTGTATTCATTAGAAAAGTCTACTGACTATATTGTAGAATTTATGAGAGTCATTTTATCACTTAAATGAATTCTTTAAGAAAATCCCAAATCAAACATATTGTGAAGTGACCCATTGATATTAAGTTCTAAAAATTCCACAAAAACTCATAAGGACTCCTAATGCCCTAAAATGTCCTATCACCAAATTGCACAATTTAATAAAGAGCATTGGACCTTCATTTATGTTTCTTAAACCTATGACAAAATAAATGCCTTGTGAATGGAGTACTGATTAAATCATTTAATAAATTACACAAAAATTATCAGAGGTCTATAATATGATTATAAAGGCACTACCAAGGTTTCATCATCATCCAAGACCATTTGAGCATGTAAATACCACTTATAAGAAATTTCCCTAAAGGGGTTATGACCTAATTTAGGGGAAATAAATACTCCTAAAATTCTCTCAAAATTCCCTAGGGCATTATTGCACCCCATGAACATATCCACTAAGTCTCATGACCATTCAAGGACTTTTGACCAAATTTCCTTCACAAGGTTCTATATGCACCCTTAGGGATAAAGCTAGGGTCCTAGGGCATATCCAACTCCACACCACCCCAAATCACTCATGGAGGTGTTTTAGGTGATCCTAAACCAGTGCACAAGGTGTCACCTCATGTTGATGAGATTTGACCACAATACCCCAAAATGAACATTATGCCCTATTTTGACCTAGTTTAACCAAACTTGGGTTGACAAATTACCCAACCAAATAAGTCCCTATTGGGCTGGGATTTTTACCAGTGTCATATAATAACCCTAAGAAGCATCCACCAAAATTTGGAGGGCATTGGAGGTCATTTGACCCAATAATTAATTAATATATAATTTATGAAATGATTACAAAAACCTTAGAAAAAATTTCTCCAACAATTCCCATATTTGGGTATAATGTGTGTGTAGGTATAAATAGCCTAGGTTTTAAATATCAAGCCATAGCATTTCTCTATCAAAAGTTATTCAAGAAAAAGTGACTGCCCCACCCTTGGGACCAGTCCTACAAAAATGGCCCTACATGGAGCTACACTGCCCCTATTGGGCTGAAACAAATTTTGAAATAAAGTACACACCAAGAGCTACAACTTTGATGTTGACCACTTTTCTATAGAGGGACCTAAGTATTTTCTATAATTATTTCTAACTGCTGCCAATAAAGGGACAGAAATATAGGAATAATAATGCATTATTATAAAAAAAAAAACTGCTGCACGAATCTTAAAGCAGAAATGGAGGGCATCTGGTTGTCTTCCTCCTCCAGCAATGGCCGAAATTCACTCCTCCTGTAGCCTCTTCCAGCCCATTTTCCCGGCCATCCGACCACCTCCTTGGCCGGACACCACCACCACCACCACCTCCGTTGAGGTGGTGGCTAACGCCGGGCGGCGGCACAGCCGCCGGAGGGGCCGATTCTGGCGAACCCACGGTAAGAAAATCCATGGAAATTTCAGATTTTCGGTCACCAGATCGGGCTCAATTGAGCCCGATTTCTCTCCTATTTTGATCTAAGATTTATCCACTGAGATAGAGGAGGAGGGGAGGACCTTTATTGGAGCCCGACGACGATGGCGGCGGTGGTCGGCCATGGCTTTTCCCCTCTCCGGCGAGCTTGCCCGATCCCTCGATTCTCCACAAAAACATTCGATCCAATACATTATTTTGACTGCCATCCATCTTTTGAAGCTAATGGTGGAGTTGGATTTGAGAATGGGGGGGGGGGGGGGGCTGCATAGGTGGGATTTGAGGGGAACAAAATTCGGCCATGCCATTAATGACTATTAAAGGTGAATTTCGGCCATGGTAAAAACACCAAAATCAGCCCCCATGTGGGTTGGAAAACCTCTTAAACTTCTTATAACTGAAAGAGGGAGTGAATCCCATCAATTGGGGAGGCCTTTGGCCTCCCCTTGGCCATGAATGTCATTACTTCTCTCTTTCTCTCTCCTATATTTTTGGGGAAAATGTGATTTTCTCTCTCCTGGCCGAATTCTCTAAAATTAAATGACAATTTCAGTAATTCCCAACCCCATTAGGTAGTGGACCACTTCAATTGGGTCTAGCCCAAGTGGATTGGACTTGATTGGGTCAAAATAGGTCATTTTGACCTAAATTTAGGGTGGAGTTAACTTTGGTCAATTTGAACATTAGGGTTGACCCCAATGGGTGGGTAGTGACCCATTGGTCTCTCTTAAGGGTTAGGAAGGTCTGGGTAGGGTCAATTTGGCAAGGTGGAGGCCAATTGACCCACAATAGGGCAATTTGACCAAAATAGGGCTAGAGTTGACTTAGGTCAAATTGGTGGCCCCATGATGGGAGTTTTTAGTCCATTGGGTCCCTAATATCCTTATAAGGGTAGGGGCAAGGTCAATTTGGCATGGTGGGGGCCAATTGACCCTAATTAGGCTACTTTGACCAATTTAAGGTTAGGGTTGACTTTGGTCAACTTGGCCACATTGGTTGACCCTAATGGGTCCTTGGTGCTCTATGGGAAACCCTAAAGGTTTAGGTATTCTATGGTGAGGTCAAATGGTCAAGGTGAGGCCCTAAAGTCCAACCCTAAGCTTTGTAACTAGAAATTGCTATTTACAGACAAAGGTGGTTTTCTTCTTCTTTCCTAAGCTTTTATGCACCCTTTGTGCTTCCTATGGGTTTGTCATGCCCTAGTCATGACAACACCATCCTAGGGGTCTAGCTGTTTGGGGGATGTTACAATATATGTCTTATAGGATAGAGCCGAATACCTTTGAATTGCGGGTGGCTAAACCTACTAGATGTGAGTGCTACTCCTGAGATGTCCCCCCGCCCAATATTGGGGACCCGGGTAAAAGAGTCAAATTCTTGGCTAACGTAATAGCATACATCATCACATCATAATATTCTTTTATTTTCATCATATCGTGCACGTCGCATCATCACATCTTGAATTATCATTGTTTACCAATCAGATAGCCATATATTAGGCCAATTTCAACAGACCATTTATCAGGCTAGTCTTTTAGACCCCTCAAAAGACAAATTATCAGTCTGACTACGATAATTCCATATGCGCATAATCTTCAATATATATATATATATATATATATTTGCACGTTAAATGCCAATTATATTCATGTCATCAATTATGCATGCAATGCAATAAAAAACGCAGGGTTTCATTATCAAGTGAATACACACAATTCGACCCTTTGTTATATCTATCGAATTATTGCATAAACATCAACATTATTCAGGCATAACAATTACCTAGTATAAGACATACGTACTCCATTACATTTCACCTACCTCAATTTCGGCGCTCGAATTAATGTCGGGTAGTATTTCAGTGCTTTTTAAGAATTCAGGCTTCAATTTCAAAACATAGTACTTGGGCAGCACTTCGACACAACCTAAGATTGAAATGTCTCTCTAGAAACTTTCCCGAACTTCCCTAAATTTTTCTCAGCGTTCTGACACTTTCTCTCTAATTTCTCTCCTTGTCTCTTGATTTCAAATAACTGAAAAGGATTTGAAGTAATTTAAACATTCCATTGGATCCGTATTTATAATATTTTTCCAACGCCACCAAAATCACCTAAATCCGAGCTCTAGAACTCCCGGAAAGTCCAAAAAATCAAATCGCCCTTTGCTGGGCTCTCCGGAGATGACACGTGTCGCCCATATAGATATTTGGCACCACATGTCGCCATGTGGATTCCATGCACGTTGCCACATGGCAGCATGCACGTCGCCACATGGCGACCATACACAACGCCATGTGTCGCCACGTGGTGGCCATGCACGTCGGCAAGTGGAGGGCATGCACGACACCACATGGCGGTCATGTATGGCGCCACATAGCATCCAAGCATGTTGCCACACGTCGACTATGAATGTCGCCATGTGTTGGTCATGCACGACGCCACGTATCGCCATATGTTGCCACGCGGCGTGCACCTGCCAGAAAAAATGAATATACCTACATGGTATTTTTTTTACGTCCTGATTCCAAATCCGGCCTTGATTTTTTCTATATTCTACCGGTTCTTGCCGAATTTACACTTTTTTTATACGAGTGCTGATTTTGGCAAATAAAATTTTTGACCACCGGAATTGTACTTTTTTCGTACAAACTCTATTTTTTATACAAGAAGGAACAATTGATTGAAATTTGCCAGCGAGTGTGGTTTCGCAATCGTTGTTGGAGCTGTTTTGGCCTGGAAACCCTCCCTTCGTCGATTCCTTGTCCGCATGTTATGCTTTCTCGGAGAGACTCCACCCACAGAGATTGTAAGTTTAGCTTGGATTATAAACTTCAATTCAGCTTTTCGATTACATTTTTTTTTCAAGCAAGGAGAAGTTCTCCTGCTCGTACAAGCACGAGAAAATACGCCGGGCAACCCTCTGGTTGCGATAAACTTTAACATTAACGTGCACTCTGGGGGAGTAGAATCGGAGATCAATCAAAGCAAGGGGGAATCAAGACTTGCGGTAGAGGATGGCGGAGCATGAGGAGTTGCACTGATCGATGTATATTATACTTTGTAATTTAATAAATATAAACCCCCAGTCACGCTATATTATAACAATACTTCAGCGTTGATTTCATCGATCAATGCAGTAGCATGGGGGCTACTGCAAGTCTTGATTCTCCCTTACTCGGATTGTTCGCTGATTCTACTCCCCCAGAGTGGACGTTAATGTTGAAGTTTACCGCAACCAGAGGGTTGCCCAGCGTATTCTCCCGTGCTTGTACCGGCAGGAGAACTTCTCCTTACTTGAAAAAAAAAATGTAATCGAAAAGCTGAATTGAAGTTTATAATCCAAGCTAAACTTACAATTTCTGCTGGTGGAGTCTCTCCGAGAAAGCATAACATGCGGAGAGGGAATCGACGAAGGGAGGGTTCCCAGGCTAAAACAGCTCCAACAACGATTGCGAAACCACACTCGGTGACAAATTTCAATCAATTGTTCTTTCTCCGCGACATCGCAAACTTTCCTCCCACCTCTTCATCCTCTGCAATAAGCCATTTTATTTTTTCTAATCATTTTTAGATTTAATACCATCATGGGCCGGAGGAGCTGTTTCTTCTCGAGCTTCTGTTCCTTTTTCCACTAATTTGACTCCTGCATTTAACAGTCATCATGTTAAAATGCAACATGCGGTCAGTTTCTATTTAATTTAGTGTTCATTCCGGTGCTTGTAGTTTGAACTCATGTTTTGGAAAGCTGTGTTTTTTATTTTCTTCCAATTTGTATGCAAAATAAAAACAAAGCTTTTGACTGAGTTTTGAAGAGATTTAGGTTCCGTTTGGCACGTCGGTGGCGGCCATGAACGCGGTGGTCATGAAATGTCGTTCGTGAACGCCCGACCTCACCTATTAAAATTCATGCATTTTATACTCAAATTAGATTATTATTTTCGTAGCGGTCATAACCTTTGTCTTGCCAAACATACATTCTATGATATGGCGTTTTTAATTGACCAAACTCATAGAGCAAATAAGTCGCGCCAAACAAAGTCTTAGGCTCCGCTAGGAACAGCGGTGGCGGCCATGAACGCGGTGGTCATGAACGCCGCCCGACCACACCTAATTAGGAGCTTCTGTTAGAAAAACAACTTTCCATTATTTTATTATATATATAATAATAATAATAATAATAATAATTTTCTCTCTTTTTATATAATTTTCCTAAATATAAATAATAAATAATTATAATTATTTCTGTAATAGAATTTTCGAAATAAAAAAAACTTAATTAAAATGACATGAATTAAAATAACAAAAAATATTAGAGTAAGAAATCAAAGCTGGGTAAGAAATGTGATTACTGTCCTAAAGAAGTTGCATCATCCTCCGACAGGACTTTCAACTGATGCTCACTTCTCCAAAATACAACATCCGGCTAGATACCAAAACTTCGATGTGTGCGGACACTGAAGAAGCACAGAACACCCAAACTTTTACTAGATGAAGCAACCGTAGAATAACAAGAAACTATATTGAAAGAAATGAGAGCTTAAGGGGAAAAAGAGGAGAGAATTTGTATGTATATTATACTCTCATACTTTAGAGAGTTATTTATAGGCTAAAAAAATATTTCACAATTTATTAAAATATTTAAACATTTAATTATAATAATTAATGCAAAATATTAATTATTTGATAACATTAATTAACTATATAATAAATATGTTATTTACTATATAACGTTAACCCTATATCATAAATATATCTATACTATTCTAAAAAGAAATATGGTGGTCTGCGAATAGCGTGAGATCAAAAATCTACAAAAATTTAGGACCATCGGATATATGGCTTCAAAATACAGGAACCGTCCGATCAAATGGAGCTGGAGTGCAAATAGCCGATCTTTGGATTTTCCCAAATCCATTCTCCCGAAATCCCCCGATAGCAGCCCGCCAACATTTCCTCCGCCACTTCGCTTCACCGCCACTCACGGTCACGGTTACGGTCTTTGTTGATGATAGTTCCAAGGCTGGGAGTGCGGGAGGGTCTCCAAATCGGGCAGTGTGTGAGGCGGAGCGCGTCCCGTCTTCTTCCTCTTCGGGTGGTGTTGGCGTTAGAGATCCAGCTGCGCGCTAGGCATGGCGCTGGTTCATCTCCGGGAGAAGAGCTCGCTAGGGGGCCTATTTCTGCTGCGCGTAAGGAAGCTGGAGCGTCGTCTTCATTTTCTTGGAGTCATGGACAGCGGCGGCTAGGGTTCTTTCCTCCAGAGCTTTCTTCTCCCTTTTGTGGTGGGGAAACGCGGGATCTGCGTCATACGCAGCTCTCCCCGACGATCCTCCGCACAAACGCCAATTCCGCTCCCAAACACAAGATCAAGGTACTTTTTTCTTCTTGACTTCGCACTGTCAATTTCCATTTCCATTCAAATCTCCTAACAACTTCTCATATCTACAACATCTACGATGTTTCCCAAATATATCAGATTACCGATTTCCCCTCTCAGATTTTTTTTCTAAGACTCTGTTTTCGATTTCCACTTCACACTGCTTTTCAGATTTTTGTTCTACCTACTTCACCTCTGACGGAAGAGAAACCAGCCATGCACGATCCACCCTACCGAACGTGCCCTAAGAATCAATATATATGCCAAAAACTTAATTTCACCTAACAACTCATCATTGTCAAAACTTAACTAGAATTCACCCTTTAGCAAAATCTGTACAAGACTCACAGCTATAGCTAGCTACAGGTTATTCATAAAATAAGGATAGTAGACTACACAGCCAATATCTACAGAAACATGGCTATAATTCTCCCAAAGCTGCCAATTGTTCCTCCTGCAAGTTGTTTTGAACAAATTGTCACAATGAAACTGAACATGCAGATTCAAATAAAAACTGAACTTAATAATATAGTATAGGCAACTGGAAAACAGGAAATTGCAAGATTTCCCTGGCATTTTACATATTGACATTTGAGCTTACCATCATAACCTCAATACACATGATGTCATTTTTGGATTTCTTTTTTGTGCTTCGTCTTCAACTTATTAGATGTTCATGCAGAAACTTGATTCGAAAAAGAATCAAAAATTCATAATAAGAATAATATCCACATCAAGAATCAATACTTCATGTGCATGCATAGAAGAATGCTTTACAAATTATCTTATGCCATAATATTTGCAGGAAATAGCAGTCGTCACCATGTGCGAACCATCAAGAGAATGCACTGGTGAAGTTTGTGTCGTCGGAGCGGATTTCAATCGTTTCAAATTTTGTGAATTTTCAGCCATCAATGTGGATTTCATCAAGAGAATGCTGTGGTTTAGGGTTGTTGGATTTTCTTCCTCTTCTCATCTTCATCTCCACGATCCGCTCTTTCTTCAAAACGCACGACAATGTCTTCCTATCCCCCCATCTATTACTAGCAGAAAGTTTGTCTTCAATCTTTTGCTTCGTTCTGGTGTCTGAAAAGGCGGATGCTTTCTCTTATGCGGCCATAGTGGCGTCGGCATGCAGCAACTGCAGGTTCACATATTGGGATACATGTAAATGCTTTGTTGTTATTGTAGTCTCTAAATTGTGCTTTGAATTATTTTTCATGTTGTATGCAGACTCAATGCAACTCTCGATTGAGAGGAGCCCGTTGGCAACCAAATACAACAATTTTCAAACATAATTAATGGATGTGAAATGGACGTGAGCCGAATTCAACATTTGTACAGATAAGAAACATAATTTGTATTTCAGTTCTATAGAGGCAATATCTGCCAAACATTTATATGTACATGAGCATGTTTCAAGCAATTTATCACGATGGTTTTCGAGAATACATGGGAAGGCGAATCTATCACAATTTAATCTCAGCAAACAAAAATCTGCAAAGTATTTTTTTTCACCATACAACCTGGTCATACACAACTTCCTTAAGCCATTAGAAGCCTAAGAGTTTATTTGCTTTAGTTTAAAGTTAGAAAAAGTTTTGGATTTGTTTTATGTGCATGACTGATAATTTTGAATTAGAATAATGTGATTCTTTACCCGTAAATGCAAGCATTATTTTAACTTTATTGTAACCTATGCTCAACCTAGGCATCCACAACCATTGCAGAAGCTTAGACTTCAAACCTCGCGATCAACTTTCTCAAGTGCTGCATTCCATACGGCTGCGGCAAGTTATATTCGGCACCTCCTCCTCTGGCTTCAGTACTCCACAATAGCACAGGTTCAAATTTTTTTCCCTATTTTCAAACTCATGAAAACAGAGGCTGAATAATACACTGATTTCACAGTGAATGCCAGCATTATTTTAACTTTACTGAAATTTTTCCATATATCTGCAACCGTCAATGATCTACTTTAGGAAGTCTTTGTGAAAAAATTGATACCGAATGCAATGATTTGTTTGGGAAAAACTGATACTACACTTAGAATCGTGTTGCTTTTTTGTTTTTAATTCCACTGGACGCTCAGTTGGATCTCCACCATGGTACCCCAACGTCATTATGTTTCTCCCGCTCCCTCCCGCTCACCCTAGGATTGCGTTTTTTTAATCAACTCCGCTATTATGTCCTTGCAATCAAGATTTTCATTCAACTATAACAGGTTTGGATGTGAAATGATCTGATTTCATATGGGCGCAACATAACATATTTACTTTTATAGCGTGTATCCAATTTAGTCTCATACTCTATTCTAGCGCGAGATATTGCCCTTCTCACTTTACAAGCTGTTTCTAAATTCTCGAGTTGACTGTGCTCATACTTTTTGGTGCTTCTCCTTTTTTTAGTATTGCAAATTCAAACTTCATAGGTAATACTTCATAGGCAAAGAAACTGATCATATGTTTTTCTTGCTTTTTCTTCTTGCTGGAGGTTGTTGCCCATACGTTATGCCTGTCCTGAAGGCATCTGGACACGTTGATGCATTTACCAATCTAATGGTGAAGGATAGGAAATGGGAACATGCTATCGGGCTGATCATTTTCTTAAAGATTTATGCAAGGAGAAAGTAGAGATAGATCACACACTCTAGCTAAAAAAGTAGTTGAATTGATTCTCTGGTAAGAGAAATTTGTTTATGATGAATATTTATTTTTTGGACTTTCCTTTTATCGCCTTCCTGCTTTTTTACAGATCGAAAGCCCTATCTCGATTTCATTAATATCTTAACAGCTATTTTACAGATCGAAAGCTCTATCTCGATTTTACGAATGGTGATGATCGGAATTTACTAAAGCTTTGTTGCAGGTATACACAACTCTATCATATGTACATTTTTGTTTATTTTATGCCCAAGAACATCTTAAGCATTTTAATTTTCCCCCTCACCAACCGCTTCATCATCTTAGTTTGATTAGTACTACTGTGTTTACATCAACATGTCTTCTATTTCATCACACTAAATGTATAATATACTTCTACCAAAATATAACTCACTATATATATGCATATAGCTGGAAAAACAGAAAGCTATGGCTGTGACAAATATTGAGAGTTCTATGCACATGTCTCTCCATAATTTCTTTGCCTGCTTGCACTCCCACTATAGACTCTTGAAAAATTATTCGTAATTGTTGTTTAATATTTTGCTTTCATTTTCATGTTTCCTAGGGGTGCTTTGTGGGTATTAGTCAATTAGTGGCTAAGCAAAACACGATAGTCTCTGTGATGACTGCTACTAGGGCTGCTTCGTAGTATCGGCCGGTAGAGGGTCGAGCGGAGCAGATAGTTTCTTTTTAATATGTGTGTGTGTTCATGTACATTATATAACTATTTCTATGCATATAATCTGCTATTTTAGAATGAATTATAGCACAATACTATCATCTTTTTGGTGTGTGACAGGTGACCCATGTGGTTGTGAATGACACAAAATCTGAAATAATTCGGTCAAGCATAGTTGAGTCTTACTTATGGTCAGGTGACCCCTGTGGTTGTGAAACCACGACAAATGTCGCCCCCACGACAATTGTCGCCCCCACGACAATTGTCGCCCCACGACAAATGTCGCACCCACAACAAATGTCTGCCCCCACGACAAATGTCGCCCCCCACGACAAATGTCGCCCCCCACGACAAATGTCGCCCCCCACGACAAATGTCGCCCCTAACGACAAATGTCGCCCTAACGACAAATGTCGCCCTAACGATAAATGTCGCCCTAACGACAAATGTCGCCTTGGATCGGGCCGGAGGCCCGTGCCTGTCACTCGTATATATATATATAATATTTATTATATATTTAACATTAATAACATTAAAGTTTATAATATTAAATGAATTGAACTTATGTTAAAGTTAATATCATAAACATTTTGCACATTATTATCTTTATTAATAATAGGAATATTATAATATCATTTTATTCATTACAATAATAAATGTATAATATATATTATATCTATAATTATTAAAATATTATCATTATTTTGCGGGTCGCCCGATTTTTTCCGGTCCAGAGAATTGGACTGACTTAGCTCCGGGTCGGACCGGGCGCGTAAACAGTCAAATGAAAACCAAGCAGTAATGATATGCAATAAACTTTTTTAACGTGTAAAACCCTGAAAGGGTGATAAACTACGTGGTTGGATCTATGTCAAGCAAAAACTCACTATTTCTCCTTTATTTACAAGTTTTGAGTACAATGAAAGTAGGAAAAAATCAAGTCCACAATAAGGCTGATATCGAGTCCACGAGAGTGTTCCTCCATGCTTTCTCTTGGACTCACCGAAGCGTCCAAGTGAGAGTTGCGCGGATTTGAGAGGAAGTGGAGCGAATCCCGAGCGAAGGTACGATTAAAGTCTCATGATCTCGTCAGAAAACCTCAGAACTCCTTCTAGTCTCTAGAGTTGCTTGTCTTCAAATGAAGGCCTCAGTGCCTTTAATAGCTTTCTTGAAAGGTTACGTTAGTAATTGCGCCCGACTGAATCTTAAGTTGATGAATGATGTTGCCCCGTTCTGGTTACCAAGATCGCCAATTTTCCCAAAATGACGAACATGCCCCCCGGGCAGTTCGGGCGGCCTGGGCAGGTTGCCAGACGATGGCGGTCGGAAGTGGCGGTAGCCTTCGAAGCGCGCACGCAAGCCTGTGCAAGGAGCATGCGCGAGCGGGAGCGCGATGGCGCCCGTGCAGGGGCCCGTCCGCCCGTTCTGGGGCGCGCTCGCCAGTGCGCCGCATAGCGTGTGCACAAGGCACACGCAAGTCGGCCGCGAGCGTGTTCACGGGGCACGCACGCAAGTCGGCCGCGCGCGCGCTGGCCAATCGAGCTTGCGCTTGCTGTGTGCGTGAGCGCTCGTGTGCCTGCGCGGGACGTGGGTGGTGCCTTTGTGTGCTCGGTTTCATCCCCCTTTCAGGGTGACTTTGGCCCTTTCTAGTGGGTGCGGCTCACGCGCGTGGTTCGCTCGGTCGGGTCGTATTGCTTTAATTTTTTGGTCAAAGTCCCATTGGTTTGATTTAAAAATCTCTGTGGGAACCCCCATCAAATACCTCAAATTTTTACGAGTCATGATCCGCGAAGCATCGAGCGCGGAAATTTTTCCTTGCGCTTGCGATGGCCTCGAGCTGTAGATTTTGAGCACAATTACAGACACATGCCATGAATTATTATCCACAGGTGATTTGAAATTAAGAGAATTTTTTTGATTGAGTCAAATATTTGTCATGATCGGTGGATATTTCCTCCCCTTTCTGCGAAGATATTTGATCGGAGTATGATTGGCGATGTTTCTCCTTTAAGGAGAACAGAAAATGGTAGGATATCTTCTAACCTTAATGGAACCTTCCATTATAGGTCCCCTACAGGTCTCATAAATTGGTGAGCACTGCAGCTTCTTTATTTACGTTGCTGCGAAGTTTTTGAGGATCTTGTCCGGAGTATACGGAGGTTCCCCATCGTCGTGTCTCCCTCCAAGAAAGTCGGCAATTTTTTGTGAAAATATTTCTTGTCCTAAAAAGGAGAACTTGGGGAGAGAAGAAAATGTGCGCGCCAGCCGTTGGGAATGGCGGTGTAGTGCTCTGCGCGACAACCTCCCGAGCGTGCGGGCCGCAGGGGGAGCGGCGCCCGTGCGGTGCTTGTGCGGACGAGGCGCCTTCGCGGCCGTGCGCGTCCCCTACACGTGTGCGCATAGCACCTGCGCTGCTGCGCGGAGCTAGCACTAGCGCGTGGTGCTCGTGTGGTGCGCACGACACCCTCATGATTGTGCAAGCATACGGTGCTCGCGTGGTTCCTGCGTGGCGCATGCGGTATCTGCAGGAGTGCGGCGCACGCAGTATCCGCAGGGGTGCAACACACGCGGTATATGGTGGCGTGCGGCGCTCGTGGGGGCGTGCGGCCTCTGCGTGAGCGCAACGCGTCAGGTCGCACATATACTTTACAACGACGTTTTTATTGTGACATTTTTTAAAGCGTCGCTGTGAGTTTTCTATTTAGTGACATTTTTTTCAAAAACCTCGCTAATAAAAAGATTAAGCATTAACCACATTTTCAACGAAAAACGTCAACATACATGTTTATCTTTTGTGACAATTATTTTTAAAACGTCACCAAAACACACTACTAGAAAAGTGAATTTAGACCATGTATAACCCGTAATCCGTCAAGACCAGGGGGGATGGTGAAAGTGGCGGTGACAGGTGAAAGTGATCGCTCATAAATGAATCCGGACGAGAGTAAAGGAGAGCGGCGGGGTCGGTATGGGGAACACCCACTCGGCCCTTCGCGGGCAAGTGGGGGATGTATGTTACCTGTAACTCGTCAAGACCAAATCATAAGTAAAGACGACAGAGATCAACGGAAGCGGAGAAGCGACGCCCGAGCCAAATGTACGAGTCCACCCGCCCGGCACCCAAAAGGGGGGGGGGGGGGGACAAATGGGGATCCACTCGCCCAAGAAGGGGCGAGTGGAGTCCACTCGCCCAAAAGGGGCGACTGGAGTCCACTCGCCCAAAAGGGGCGAGTGGAGTCCACTCGCCCAAAAGGGGCGAGTGGAGTCCACTAGCCCAAGGCCGGAGAAGATACTGATCAGCGGAAGGCTGAGCGAGCAGGACCAGGAGAAGGTCCGAAGGTGTATCCAACATAATGTGGATATCTTCGCATGGAGCGCCGCGGAGATGTCGGGTGTCGATGCAAATGTGGCGTGTCATCGCCTCAACCTCGACTCGAGCATCCGCCCCATCCGCGAGAAGAAGAGATCTGTATCGACCACCCTCGTCGGGCCGATCAGAGAGGAGGTAGAGGAGTTGCTGGAAGCAGGGTTTGTAGAGGAGATCCAGTATCCGGGCTGGGTCTCCAACGTTGTGATGGTAAAGAAGAGTGGGGGGAAGTGGAGGATGTGCATCGACTTCTTTCTACTAAACAAAGCATGTCCAAAAGATTGTTATCCCTTACCCCGAATCGATGCGCTGGTGGACTCAGCTGTCGGCTTCCCGGTGATGAGCTTCTTGGATGCATTCTCTGGCTACCATCAAGTCCGAATGCATCCGCCCGACGTTAAGGATGTCTCCTTCATCACAGACGGCGGGTGTTATTGTTATGAGATGATGCCCTTCTGGCTGAAGAACGCAGGAGCAACCTACCAAAGGATGATGGACCGAGTTTTCAAGGATCAAAAGGGCAGAAACCTAGAAGTCTATGTGGACGACTTGATGGTTAAGAGCAGGGATGTGGAGTCTCACTTGCAGGATTTGGTGGAGACCTTCGCCACCCTTCGAAGGTTCAAGATGAGACTTAACCCTTCGAAGTGCGTCTTCGGAGCAAGCCGAGGAAAGTTCCTTGGTCACCTACTCACCCGGGAGGGGGTGGGGCCCAACCCGGACAAGGTCAGAGCCATCTTGGAGTTGGAGTCGCCGGGGAGTGCGAAGGAGATCCAAAGGTTGACCGGGAAGCTGGCAGTGTTGAGCAGGTTTCTCTCTCGGGCTGGAGAGAAGTGCTCACCCTTCTTCAAAGCTCTAAGGGGAAATCAAAAGTTTGAATGGTCGCAAGAGTGCGAGGCGGCATTCCAAGCCCTGAAAAGGCAGCTGACGCAAGCTCCACTGCTGCAAGGACCAAGAGAAGGAGAAGACCTGTTCCTCTATCTCGGGGTGGGCTCCGAGGCAGTAAGCTCGGTCCTAGTCCGATAAGAAGGAAAGAGACAACTTCCCATCTACTATGTCAGTCGGGTCTTGAAAAAGGCGGAGCTCAGATACCCCATTCTGGAGAAGCTGGCATTTGCTTTGATCATTTCGGCCAGGATGCTTCGACCCTACTTCCAGGCGCACTCGGTTAAGGTAGTGACCGATCACCCCCTTCGCGACATTACGGAAGGAGTGGAGCACTCGGGCAGGTTGGCGAAGTGGTCTGTCGAGCTTAGCGAGTTCGATATCGCCTTTGTCCCTCGGCTATCAATAAAAGCGCAGGTGGTAGCGGACTTTCTAGCGGAGTATGTAACCGAGGTGGATGAGTCGGAACCTCCCGAGTTTATAGCATGGGAGCTGTTCGCGGATGGGGCATCGGGGAAGCATTGCCTCGGCGGAGGGGTGGTCCTAGTCAGCCCACAAGGGACAAGGATCGAACAAGCGATTGACATCCGATTCCCCGTAACCAACAACCAGGCTGAGTACGAAGCAGTGGTGGCTGGGCTTCGTTTGGCAAGTGAACTGGGAATTCGGGATGTTAGAGTATTCACCGATTCGATGGTAGTGGCATTCCAGGTACGAGGGGAGTTCGAGACTAGAGAGCCGACCCTCCAAAGGTACCTGATGAAAGTCAAGGGCCTCGTCAGTCGGTTCCGCACCTTCTCAATCCAGCACGTGCTGAGAGAGGAGAACACTCGGGCGGACTCCCTGGCAAAGTACGGGCCTCGGGCCGGGGGAATAGTGACGGAGTTGTTCCACCCATCTATTGAGGAGGGAAAACTGATGGAGATCGATCAGAGGGCCTCATGGGTGGATCCGATCATTATCTTTCTGACTTCGGGCAAGTTCCCAGAAGGTGTTCCGTATAAAAGGTGATTCAGGTACAAGTCTGCCTATTATCTGATGCGTGAAGGAAGCTTGTACAGAAAGACCCTGACAGGACTCCTAGCAAGGTGTGTGACGGAAGATGAGGTTCCAAGGGTCTTGGAAGAAATCCTTTCTGGGGAGTGCGAAAGCCATTCCGGGAGTCGGACCTTGGAGAAGAGGGTGCTGAGGCAGGGATACTTCTGGCCGACTCTTCGAGAGGACACCATGAAGTTTGCAAAGAAATGTCAGAAGTGCCAGCTCTTCGCGCCACTCCAACTCCAGCCCGCGCAGAGGCTTCGAACAATCATGGCGCATTGGCCTTTTGCCATTTGGGGAATGGACTTGGTCGACCCGTTTTCTCAGGCGAGCGGCCAAAGAAGATTCTTAATAGTCATGATAGACTACATCTCCAAGTGGGTGGAGGTCAAGGCCTTGGCGAAGACAACCTCACAGGTAGTAAAGAACTTTATTTGGGGAGAAATAATTTGCAGGTACGGACTCCCCCTCGCCAATGTGATGGACAACGGACCGCAGTTCGCTAGCGAGGAACTCATTAGCTTCTGTGGTCAGGTCGGCATTGACCTTTGTTTCGCCTTCTTTCATCATCCTCGGAGCAACGAGCAGGTAGAGGCGGCAAACAAGGTCATAGTCAATTTACTGAAGAAAAAAGTGGAGAACTTGAAGGGAAACTGGGTGGAGCAGCTTCCCTCGGTCTTATGGGCCTTGAGAACAACACCCAACATGCCAATGGGAGAAACGTCGTTCAAGCTCTCCCATGGATCTGAAGTTGTGCTCCCAGTGGAATTCGAGGTCAAGTCCCCTCGGGTCGTGGCCGCCGAGGAAGGAGGCGGAGACTGGAGGGTGGACAATGAGGAGGAACAGCGGCCACTGGAAAAAAGTGGCCCACTCGCCCAAAGTGCGAGTCGAGTCCACTCGCCCGAGGGGCGAGTGGCCCGCTCGCCCGAGGGGCGAGTGGCCCGCTCGCCCGAGGGGCGAGTGGCCCGCTCGCCCGAGGGGCGAGTGGCCCGCTCGCCCGAGGGGCGAGTGGCCCGCTCGCCCGAGGGGCGAGTGGCCCCCTCGCCCGAGAAGGGCGAGTGCGGTCCACTCGCCCGGTCTGACCACGCGTCCGACGCCTTGGGGCGAGTCGATCCTGTTTCGTCCGTCAGGTGCACGGTCAAGTTCCAGTTGGGGGGGATGGTATTTTCAAACAGCGGAACTTGGCTATTGGCAGACCTAGTAAGCTATCCACAACCCATTTCCTAGAAATCTATAAATAGACCCCCATGAGCACCTTGGGGAGGGTTGGCATCTCCTTACCCCCACCCCCATTAGTGTTTTCGGTTAACTAGTGACCCTGTCTTCCGTTCTCCAAGTCCTTCAGGCCAACAGTCAGGTGCTGCGAGTGCACTCCGAGGTGCCCAGACTCAGCATTGGCTAGGGAAGGGAGGATCTTCGGATCTTTCGGGTTAGTGGCGGGACCTCCTCGCTGCAGCTCGTGGGGTATGTTTTTGACTAAGTCCACAAGTGCTCGAGTTCCGTAACCCTGAGTGACTAGTCGTTCGACTTCACCTGAGGGAAGTAAGGGCAAGCTGCCTACCCCTATTTCGAACTATTCGAACCCCAAGTTTTGGGTTTCAACACCACACTTTTTTGCCACGGGTCAAAAATCGTGGCTAATAATGAAGTATTAGTTATGACACATAATTCGTGGCTAATAAGCAAATATTAACCACATATGCCTAATTCATGGCAAAAAAGAAAGCATTGACCACAATTTGCTTAATTCATCGCTAAAAGATAGTATTAGTCACAGTTACATAATCCGTGGCTATTATTTTAGTCATATTTCTTAATCCATGACTAAAAATGAAGAATTAGCCACGATTATGGGTCGTGGTAAAAATTATTATGAGATAATTGATTAAAATTTATCTATTTTTATTAATAAAATGTGAAAAATATATTAATATTAATTTAAATATTAATTATCATACTTAATTAATCTGTATCACATATAATTCGATCAATTAATATGTTATGATCGTCATAATTATTCATATATTTACAAAGCAACTTTCAATCAAGACACATATTACAATGAATGTTTGAGTGTTGGTAGAAATTGAGAGCTAAACTTCTTAAGTGTGACAATCTAAAGATGATCATGAAGTGTAGAAGGAACCTTTTACTCATGTAACATCCCATTTTCAATAGTTCTAGCAGATTTATTTGACCCACATTGAGCGGTCTAGTTGGGCTCATGTGACTAATTTACCTGATTATGACCCAAGACATATACGATAAATTAAGTATTCGTAAACTCACAAACCAAGTTATTGACCCAAAGCACATCAATATGATTTATGAGGTATGATTGAATATTTTATTTTAATAAGAGTATATTTTTTAATAAATTTGTCAATATATATATTTTATATATATACACTATATTAAAAGGGAAAAATATCATTTGGTGAAAAATTCAAATTTCTGATTTTACCCCTCTTAATTACAAAATTTCTAAAAAAAATTAATTTATGTGCTCATTCTTTTATTTTAAATATTGCGAGCTCATATAGGCAAAATCTTCTATTTACAATAAAAAATGTGCTCTCCCCGCCACCCTCAAATCCTGGTGCACATGAAAAAAAATGAGCGACGGGCGAAGTATATCGCTCGGGGGTTTGCGAGCGGTGGGAGAGTCAGGGCAATGTTGTGGTCGGAGTACTGTCCCGCGAGGCAATGTGTGGCCCCGTGCACTGTCATAGTTGGTCGTAAGGGCATTGGTCAAAGGAGAAGCCTGGGAAGAAGGCGCCACACCTGGACTGATAAGAAGTCATGCGAGTAGGAGACTCACCCGAACGGGGCGAAGACCTGGATTGCAACGGCTCAAAGAGGAAAGAGATCTGAGGCGGAATGAGAAGGAGGAAAATCGTGACCTAGAAAAGAGACTGAAGAGGATGTCTAGTTTGGGAAGCAGGAAAATCGCGACTCACCTATACTTTTCTATGAATATTCGTTATTTAGGTTTTAAAATTAAGATTGCAACGAATTATTTGATTTTTATGCTTTATATCTATCTATTTATCTGTCTATATTATAAAAAGAAATACTTATTTCACCATATAGTACTCCAAAAGCCCATTAAAGTCATGAAAACCGCCCGATCGAAGCACTATAATGCGCATTCGTCCGATCTAAACAACACTCCCCTCCCTATTTTAGTCGATCAGCTACCCTAATCCTCTTCCTCGTACCCTACTCCAGACGCATCTACACCCCGACGCCCCCGCATATCCTCTTCCCTCTAGTCAGCGTCGTCATCGTCCATCCTCCATTCCCATTTTGGTTGTTCAAGGGAGGCTTCAACTTCTTCCTCGACAACCCTTCTCTCGCATCACGCCCCCAGTCTTCTACTCCCGCTCCCGCACTCTGGATGCCCTCAGCCACGGCATACACACCTCTCGCCTCCAGGTGAAATCCTCTGACCAAAGTCCCTCACCGCACCGCTCGACTTCCAAATCCCAACCGTTCATTGTCGCTCCGTTTGGGTGATGCTGCTCAGCGACGGAGCTCCCGTTCTCCATTTCGATCTGCGATCTCCTCTCCAGATCCCCATTTCCCTCAATGTCATCGATCTATAGTCAGTAGAGTTCGATCTGCAATATCTCCTCTCTCCCGATCTCCATTTCCAGCAACCACTTCTCTTTCCCTCGCCGTTGCCGCCGGAGGTATCTGCGCCCATCGAAGCGCAGCATCCACTTTTCCTCTACCGATCTCCATGGAGAGGGAAGGATCCTCCTCAGACAATTGAAGGTAAACCGATCTCCATGGGGAGATAACAAACTACTTTGAATTTTTTATTACTTAATTTTTATGTATTTTTCTCCTTTCCTAGACAATTGAAGGTATACCGAATGCAAAAGTGGTTCAACTTGATGTAATGGTTGATGAAAGCTTCTCTATGTGTATATCCCAAGTAGTCTCTTTCAAGTAGCATTTGGGAAATACTGCAAGGAACAATGGAACATAATGGATCATCTAATAGTGGAACTGATAGACGCTGGACTGGGATTCACCGACCAACCTTGCTCCTCTGCAAGATCTGGTGAATACTATATTTGCTTTTTCATTTCTTCATCCATATAAAGAAATTAGTTATTATTTCTTTTGATGAATGATTCATGTTTGTTGCTCAGTGTTTGGTGTTTGGTCCACTATTTTAAGGGTCTGAAGTTTATCATGATGTACATGATGGGCTAGCATATGAAGATTCAAGTATGCCCTTACATATTGTTGTTCATTGATGGATGTCTTTGTTTTTTGGTCATTTCATACTTTGTTCTCTTATAATATGTTTGTATAGATGTGTTGCCCTTAATATTTTTCTTTTAATATGTTTGGGATTTGGCTTTTTTAGCTTCCCACCCTTCCATGGTTGCAGGGATAACTCATTCACCGGAGTAAATAACTTATTCCATTGTTGCATAGATTGTGGAGGGTAGTTATAAGGCTGGGTGGTTATGACCAGGTATCTATCTCATCTTATTGTCAATTTATTTTGGCCTATTTTTCAATGTTTTTGAACTTCACTCTTTTATATTGCAATTTTCATATAATTTGTAACTTTTTAAGGAGGTAAAATCAACAATTCTATATTATTACGTCGTGTTGAAGTCATTATGAATTTACTATTCAGTCCTATTGCAATTGCCGCAATTATGCTTTCTCCTTTAATTTTTATTCTGGTGAGTATTGTTTGTCGCAATAAACATATTCTTCACATTGTAATGTTTAACTCAAGTTAAGCTTCTGAAGAGTATTGCATGGAAAGCTGCATACATTTCTTACATCAGTTTTATGTGATGTATAAGCTATACAACAAATTATTTTACATTCAATCTTCTGCGGCCGAGAAACACTATCATTTAAAAACAACAATGCGGTTTGGCTAGGAGTTTTCAATCCCCTATAGAGTACAATTTTACCTATGTTCCTCTGTTTTTTTAGATAATATTTCCTCTTTTTTGAAAATACTGCCTCATCTAATTAATAAACACATTCAAGTTATCTGAAGATTTTGTATTCTTTGTGTGGTATTATACCATCATCCATAAATGATCTAATTACAAAACGCATTCCAGTTATGTGCATGAAGATTTTCATATTATTTGTGTGGTAACTTATCTATTTTCACTTAATCTGAATATATTCATAGCCAACATGAACCCCCTACGGAAGATCGACCTATCGTAACAAACGACACCAACATGCCCACCGGAACATACCGCCGACGAGGAAGGCCTCCTATGTATCATTATAATCGTATGTGAATCGTGGACTAACCGCGCCGCACGACACATTACCGATATCCACTCCAACTCACGAACCCGAAGGCTAGGGCATCACTTGGGAGCTTAAACGGAACAGGTTTTAAATTCTATCCCCGTTCTTATCAATCTACACCTAACATCTACCTTGACCATCCATTTTCTTCTGTTTGAGTTGAAGTTTATTATTTTTTTCTTCTCTTTTCTTCTTCGTACCTCTCGGTTATTGCAGACAACACAAAAATAACATCTGGAAATTTCTTTGATATTCCAACCCTGCTTTTGGTACTTGAAGATCATATATTTCGGCGTTGAAGAACAACTTTAGGTAATCGATGTTGAAACCGACAACTCGGTCTCTGTGGAGTTCGGGGCCCTCAACGAGGCTGAGGGGCGACCGACCCTTACTTCCCCCAAGGGAGAGCTCTAGGTTGAAGGTGTTGGAACTAAGAACTGGACCAAGGGCTTAGTGGGGAGGTCCCACCACATACCCGGAAGCCCCTTAGGAACTTCCCCTCCCAAGCCACTACTAAGCTTGGGCACCACTTGAGGCTCTCCTCACCCACTAGAGAGATTTGGGGAGGGAGAGAGAGAAGGAGAGAGCTAGCCTAGAATGAGAGATTTGGGGAGGGAGAGAGAGAAGGAGAGAGCTAGCCTAGAATGAGAGATCCGTCCAAGTGGTGCCCCCTTGGTCCTATTTATAGGATTTTTGAAGTTGGGCTGCAAATAGCCAAAAACTGGTTTGCCAGATTACCAAAATACCCCTGAATTGGGCTACGGATAGCCGAATCCCGCTGTTCTGGGGTTCTAAGCGCAGACCACTGGACTGCGAATAGCCAAAAATGGACTGCGAATAGCCAAAACCGGATTAGAGGGAACTCCCCCTGGGTGAGAGAGGGAGGGGCGAGACCCCCCTCCTCTCTGCCTCTTCCTGCTGGGCGAGAGAGGGAGGGGCGAGACCCCCCCTCCCCTCTCTCCGCCTCCTTCTGCTGGGCGAGAGAGGGAGGGACGAGACCCCCCCTCCCCTCTCTCCGCCTCCTTCTGCTGGGCGAGAGAGGGAGGGGCGAGATCCCCCCTCCCCTCTCTCCGCCCCTTCCTGCTGGGCGAGAGAGGGAGGGGCGAGACCCCCCCCCTCCCCTCTCTCCACCTCCTTCTGCTGGGCGAGAGAGGGAGGGGCGAGACCCCCCCCCCTCCCCTCTCTTCGCCTCCTTCTGCTGGGCGAGAGAGGGATGGGCGAGACCCCCCCTCCCCTCTCTCGGCCTCCTTCTGCTGGGCGAGAGAGGGAGGGGCGAGACCCCCCCTCCCCTCTCTCCGCCCCTTCCTGCTGGGTGATGCGATGATTTCGGCAAGTGCACCGGTCGCGCAAGTAATAATAATGGGGAAAATCCCCGAGTGTCGGTCTCTTGAGGAACACAGTAAGGTGGAGTTAAGTTTCGAGGAAGGACTTGAGATTGAAGTCCTTAAGTCGGATGGAATGCGGGAGAGTTGGGTTGGCTTTTGGAAAATAAAAGAAAACACTACAACTACTCCTATGCAATGCCGCTATGCAATGCTTCGCTCGGCGGGATGGAAGACTACGTAGGCCTTGAACGCGCTACTTCGTAAGGGCGGATGGACGAGTAGGCAAGCGGATCGAACTATGCAGGCCTTGAGCGCGCTGCTTCGTTAGGCGGGATGGAGTACGGGCCGCGATGCCACGCTTCGGTAGGCGGATGGGCGAGTAGGCTAACGGAATGAGGGTCGCAAGCACCTCTTCGATAAGCACGCCACTAGCAATTGCTAGTGCGGCACAACACCACAAACAATCCACACCACGGGGCACACCTCAAATGGAAATATAGCAAGATTATTCAATCACATAGACATGATTTCATACTAATGTTAACAAGTAAAAACATACTTCATCAAAATGTTAGTTCTAGCTACATATACATCAATAAGAGAAGAATAAGGCAAGAAATCGACCGAATCCGAAGGCTCGTTGTAGATTCACGGTTGGAATCGCCGGGTTGTCAATCCGCGTCCAAGCTCGGTCCGCAACTACGTCCGGGGTAGAGAGAGTTGTCACGACTCTCCAATGGACCCGTCTTCTTCGTGTCACGATCCGTCTTCTTCGGGAGAATTGATGCACCCTGCGGCGCATCGTAATGTTTTATCCAATATTTATTTACGTATTTCATTATGTACGCAATTGTTTTCATTATGTACGCATTTTTTTTGTTTTCTGGCCTATCGGTTTCACCACCTGATGGGACCCTAAATAAAAAGGTCCGATAATTTAGGTAGTAAGGACGCAAAAGGCAAGCTTAAATTATTTAAGGACGTATAAATTTAATTGAGGAAATAATTTAAATTCAAACTCAATCACCATGGAAATTTGGAAACATTGCTGGAAAGGAAATATTTGAGACCTGGCAGAATTTGGAAGGAAATATTTGGAGACTCATTGTTTGGAAAGTTACTAAAAACAAAAACAAAAATTTTCTATTAAAAGGAATCATGGTTTAAGGAAGAGCCAGCCCGGATAAAACAGAGGAACGACAATCCAGTCGATCCCTCTGTCATACCGGCGAGACCCCTCCCGAAGAGCCATCGCCATCCTTTCCGGCGTCGCCGCCCTCGAAGCCGATTCCGCCGTCTGCTTCAGCGTTCGTCGAACGCTTCATCGTTCGTCGAACGAGCCAATTCCGCCGACTGCTTCAGCGTTCGTCAAACGCTTCATCGTTCGTCGGACGAGCCGACTCCGCCAACTGCTACAGCGTTCGTCGACCCCGGCTACCTTGTCCGACGTTGTTGCCATCCCGCATCGTACTCCCTCCTGAACCAATCTACGTTCTCCTACATCGGCTAGGTCGCTGTCGACTACACTCTGACTCCGGCGACCTGTCCGACTGACGTCGACGTCAAGCCGAACCTCCGTCAGTCGGCTATTCTGCATCTTCCTGCCACCAAACAGTCTCTACCGTCCTCTAATCGTGTCAACATCGTCTGGACTGAACCGGTCCCTTGCTGCTGGGTAACTTCACCATACTAATGCTCCTCAACTTAGTTTAATTTTACGCATCTAACTAAATAATTAAAGCTTGCCTTGAACGTTCGATCTTCCTTATTACCGCTATATCATAAATTATTATCGGTGTGTTTTGCTTGTGGTTGTACGAACCTCATAACGATTCAACTCAATAAATCTGAGGAATGTTTTCTGAACAACGATTAATAGATTCACGAAATTCAAAAGTGACGAGTTTTGATTTGCATTATTAAACCTGATTTGGCCGCTCGGCCCCCGTTATTCTCAAACTTAAAATAAATTCAACTTTTGTTTTCAAATCCCAATTTATTCTATAATAAATAAAATCTTTCGCTTAAAAATATTTAACTTTAAGACCCTAAATCCGGGTCTACATCATTCCACCTATAAGCAATTAGTTTTAGGTTGGATGTTTGAGTTCTAACATGGGGTATAAGAGTAGACTGGGTCTAACTGCTCACTCCTATGACACTCAACTGGAAGAAAAAAAAATGTTAGAGGCCATTGACCGTACATGCGAGGGGGCATACATAATCTTGTGCATTAAATGTAGAACTTGATCTGTCTACCTATAGTTGGATTCAGGTTGTAGGATGTTTCAGTTCTAACAAAGCAAATCTCTCCAACCACTCCAATAGACACCCTAATACCAACAGCACCACCTCAACTTCCCAATCTATGATTAACTATAACCCTTTTGAATGCCTAAAAATTTTGGATGCCACCAGATATCTCCCAAATCCCCTATCTCCCCATGCTACCTATATTAGCACAGATGAGCTGGAAACCTTGGCCCAGTTTAGCACAAATCTTAACCACATGTATTTCATTGATAAACTAGGGTCTGAACAAGTAACTAAGACATCAGAAGCTGCCCCTATACCCAACAAACCCCAATCACCTATCAAAAGAGATATTATGGAAGGAAACCAGATGTTTTAAGAGAAATGATCAAGTGATCCACAAAACTTTCACTGCCAACAACAGCTCTTACTTTCTCTCTTTTGTTTATGCAAGTCATAATTACATTACAAGAATAGACATACTTGTTTCTTTCTTCCTTTTTCCTCTACGGTTTTCGTTATTGGGTTGAAAATGAGATTGTGTTTAGTAGATTTGCCACAATCTGGATTTTTGTCGAGTATTGTATTGCCTGTGGAATTCGAGTTCTAAAAACAATAGTAGCTTTTGGGAGCAAGAACTCAGATACTAGAATTAGAAATAGGAGGATAGTCATGAAATGGTGAGAACTTCCTTGTACGGTATATGTCTGGAGTTGGATTTTGGCCCTCATAGAATCCTTCAATTTCTCTCTCTATGGTGTACCCATTTGCTCAGCTAAGAAGGGAAGGCCTTCGAATGTAGGAGATAGAAGGGGACATTGAGAGAGAGAGAGAGAGGTTTGACTGATAATATGATACCACTACGGACTCCGAAGAGCAAGAGAGGAAGAGGGGAGAGGAGATTGAGATAAGTTAGGGTTGGGAGGAAGAAGAAGAGGGATCAGCCCCCACATAAAATGCTTGATCAAAGATAATACATTAGGTCATTAGGATGGCCTCTTATACTATGAGGCCTCCCATATTACAATCCCCAAAATACCCCCATGCTTAACATAATAAAACCGGCCTACATCTGCTCTTCGCCCAAGCCCGAACCGGACCCACTGTCACGCCCGCTGTCGCCGGGCGGTAGCCCCACGCTGCCGCTGTCGCGCCCGCTGTCGCCGGGCGGTAGCCCCACGCTGTCGCATGGCGATACCGGCTCCCGTGTTGCTCCTGTGTCTCCCGTCCCACGAGCTCGCCGTGCGTACACCCTCCATGGTGGATCCGCCTCCCGTAAGTCGATAACAATACCCCCGTCTGGAAAATTTGCCTTGTCCTCAAGGCAATAATCCGGAAACTGGCGCCGGAAGTCGTCCCGCAGAAGCCAAGTTGCGGAGCTGAGTGGTCGGTCGCGCCATGCTACTCGAATCTCGTCTGGAAGAGGATCCCCTGGGGTATGATGGCGCCGATCCACGATCGAGGCCGGGTACAGCGGTGGGGAGTCGGAGTGCTCGATGTCCGCTGGGATGTGATCAGTAACAGGGTGGTCGCCGATGACTCAGCGGAGCTGAGAAACGTGGAAAACCGGATGGATCCGGCTCTGATCTGGTAGGCGCAGGCGATAGGCCACGGCCCCGATGCGACTGATAATCTCAAAGGGACCAAAAAAACGTGGGGCCAGCTTGGGGCAGGTGCGGCGGGCGACGGTCAGCTGGCGGTAGGGGTGAAGCTTGATGAAAACTCGCTCGCCCACCTGGAAGGAAAGGTCCCTGCGCTTCCGGTTGGCAAAAGAGATCATCTTTGCCTGAGCCCTGCGGAGGTGGTGCTTCAGGCTATCCAAAATGGTATCTCGATCATGAAGGTGGTCGGCCAAGCTGGCCACGGGGCATTCGCCTGGAAGATGTCGTAGGATCGAGGGAGGAGGCCGGCCATAAACTGTTTCGAACGACGAGGTGTTGGCCGAATGGTGGTAGGAGGTGTTGTAGGAATACTCCGCCCAGCAGAGCCACTTCGCCCATGAGCCTGGCCTCTCACCGATGAAGCATCTAAGGTAAGTCTCCAGACAGCGGTTGAGCACTTCGGACTGCCCGTCCGACTGCGGGTGGTATGCGGTGCTCATCCGGAGCCGGGTGCCCTGAAGACGGAAAAGGGACGTCCAGAAACTGCTAAGGAAGAGCGGGTCCCGGTCACTCACAATGGAGCGGGGAAAACAGTGAAGGCGGACGATCTCGAAAATGAAACTGTCGGCCACGGTTGCTGCTGTATAGGGGTGGCGCAGCGGAATGAAATGGCTATACTTCGTCAACCGGTCAACGACCACGAGAATGCAGTCAAACCCGTTCGACCGCGGCAGCCGTGTGATAAAGTCCATCGCTATGTCCTCCCAGACACGCTCGGGAATCGGCAGAGGTTGCAGCAGGCCGCTCGGAAACAGTGTCTCGTACTTGGCCTTCTGGCAAGGAAGGCAGGCCGCCACGTAGGCCTTCACCTGGCGGAGCATGTGTGGCCAGTACAAGGAGGCGGCCAGCCGCCGGTAGGTCCGGAATGCGCCGGCGTGACCGCCCGAAGGCGTCGAATGAAACTCTGCGAGAAGGAGCGGGATGCGGGTCGAGGAAGCAGAGAGAACAAGGCGGACCCGATGAAATAGCCGTCCCCCGATCAACGAGTATGGTGGCCGTGTCGCGGGGTCGGCGAGCAGGGCCGTGCGGATCGCAAGCAAGTGGGGGTCGGCCTCCGCCTCCTGCTGCAAGATGGTGGCGTCGTCCCAAACCGGCCGGGAAATGGCGGCTAACTCCGAAGCCTGAGGGTGACGGGACAGTGCGTCCGCCGCGCGGTTGGTCTTCCCTGACCGGAACTCGATCGAAAAATCATATCCCAGAAGCTTGGCAACCCACAGCTGCTCTGTCGGCGTGGCGATCTTCTGCTGCAGCAGATACCAGAGGCTGTGATGATCAGTGCGGACGATGAAGGGTCGGCCCAACAGGTACGGCCTCCAATGCTGCACGGCCAATACCAAGGCCATCAACTCGTTCTCGTAAGCCGAGCGGCTGCGGACGACCGTCGAGAAGGCGCGGCTAAAATAAGCTATCGGGCGGCCGGCCTGCATCAGGACAGCTCCGACGCCGGAGCCGGAGGCGTCGCATTCCATGATGAACGGCTGTCGAAAATCCGGCATGGCCAAAACCGGTCCACGGATCAAGGCGGACTGCAAGGAGGCGAAAGCGGCCATGGCGGTTGGCGGCCACGAGAAAGGACCATCGGCTGGGGCCTTCAGCAGCTGAGTGAGAGGGCGGGCCACCCCCCCCCCCCCCCCCCCCCCCTAATCCCGGATAAATCGCCGGTAGTAGCCGGTCAGGCCGAGAAAAGCCCGTACCTCGCAAACAGAAGTGGGAGTCGGCCATCGGGTCACGGCCTCAATCTTGTCCGCATCCATAGCGACACCCTGGGCGGAGATCGTGTGGCCCAGATAGCTCACTGTCGTGGCCCCAAAGGTACACTTCTTCCGGTTGAGGGTGAAGTGATGACGGCGCAGAGTAGTAAAAGTCTCCCGAACATGGTGGAGGTGGTCCTGCCAGGAAGTACTGAAAACAAGAATGTCATCAAAGAAAACCAAAACGTGCTTACGCAGGACCGGGCGGAAGACGTCATTCATGGAAGCCTGGAAAGTAGCGGGAGCGTTGGTGAGCCCGAACGGCATCACCAAAAACTCGAAGTGGCCGTCGTGCGTCCGAAAAGCCGTCTTCGGAACGTCTTCCGGTCGGACCCGTATCTGGTGATAGCCGGCGCGGAGGTCGAGTTTGGTGAAAAACACGGCGCCGTGTAACTCGTCCAGCAGCTCCTGAATGACCGGAATCGGGTACTTGTCCGGTACCGTCGCCTTGTTCAGCTCCCTGTAATCCACGCAGAAACGCCAGCTGCCGTCCTTCTTGCGGACAAGAAGCACCGGGCTGGAGAAGGGGCTCGCACTGGGCCGAATCAGGCCTCCCAACAGAATCTCTCGAACCAACCGCTCGATCTCGTCCTTCTGCGTGTGCCCGTATCGGTAAGGACGGGCGGAAACCGCCGCGACGCCGGGCTGCAGTACGATGGCGTGGTCGGTCGGCCGCGCGGGGGGAAGGCCGGGTAGCGGCTCAAAGAGCGCCGAAAAATCATCAAGAAGTGTCGTCATGTCGGCCGGAAGGCTGTCGGCCGACGAGGGAGGTGAGGGCTGCACCGTCCACAACCACGCCGAGAAGTCGATGTCGGTGACGCGGTTCATGGCGCGGAAGGAAATGGGCGAGCGGAGGAGCGTCGAATCGCCCACCAAGCGGCAGGGTTGGCCCTGGTGGAGAAAGGACATGGTCATAGACGCCCAGTTGACGCGGACGTCGCCCAGAGTTTGCAACCACGCGACCCCCAGGATGGCGTCAAGGCCCCCCAGCTCGAAGAGGTAGAAGTCCGCGGTGACCGTGCACGGGCCCAGGGACAGGGTGACGCCCGAGCACTGGCCTAAGGTGGGGCGGCGGCGGCCGTCCCCTAGACAGACGGAAAAGTCGGGGGAAGGGTCGGCAGGTAACCCCAGGCGGCGTGCGAGGGGGGCCAACATGAAATTGTGGCTCGCCCCACTGTCAATCATCACAATGATGGGTCGGTCGTGGAGCATCCCGGACAGCTTCATCATACGTGGCCTCGTAAGGCCCCCCACTGAGTAAAAGGGAAGCTCCAGGACGTTGAGCGGTGCAGGCTCTGGTTCTCCGTCAAAAGGAGCCGGAGGCGCCTCCTCCAACGGAGGGTCCTCGAGTCCGTCAGGGCTTTCGCCGTCCACGAAAAGGGCATGAAACTCCTTAACGGAACAGACGTGGTGCAGGGTGTAGGGCTAGCGGCAACGGAAGCAAAGCGCGCGTCGGCGGAGGTCGTTGTAGTCGACGCGTTGCGGGCCTTCTGGTCGGGGAGGCCGGCCGGCACCCGGAGGCGGGAAGCGCTGAGCGGGGGCCGCCGGCGGCGGGGGCCGAAAAGTGAAAGGAGCGGCCTGCCGAGGCCCGAGTTCCGCCTCGACGGCCCGAGCAAGGTCGAGGGCCTCGGATACCGTGCGCGGGTGATGCGTGCGAAGACGGGAGCGGATGTTGGGGCGGAGGCCTTGGAGGAAGAATCTGAGGTAATGGTCGGGAGGGAGGCCCGGTACTTGAGTGACCAGCGCGACGAACTCATCGATGTAGGCATCCACCGTGGTGGACTGACGGGTCGTGCAAAGCCGCTCGATGGCGGAGCCGGCGTAACGAGCGTCGTAGCGGCTCACCATTTCGTGTTTGAACTCCGTCGACGAAATGGCGGGTTGGATTTGCCGAAGCCAACGGGCCCAATGGAGGGCCGAACCTTCGAGGCCGACCACGGCCGTGCTAACTTTGTCCGTTGGCGACGTCCCGTGGAGATCGAAAAATTGCTCCGCACGAGCAATCCATCCGAGGGGGTCCGTGCCCGAGAAAGAAGGAATGTCGAGTGCGAGGGCGGAGCGGTCGGCGGTGAAACCGGCCGGTGGAGGCATGCCGAGGACGGAGACGGTTTCCGGAGAGTACGCCGGGGTCGGAGCTGGAAACGGGGGCGGAGAAACACGGCCGAAGGTGATGCCGGCCGCGGCAGGCGGCCGGAGGAGAGGATCCGGAAGGAGGGGCGGAACGGGGCTGCCGTTCGCCTGGCTCGCCCGTTCCGGCGCCCAGGCGGCAATGCGGGCGATGAGTTCCGCCTGGCCGGCCGCCAGGGAGGCTTGGCCGGCCGCGAACGAGGCCTGGCCGGACGCGAGCGTGTCCTGGCCGGCGGTGAGGGCGGCGACGGCGGTCTGGAGCGCGACAAGGTGGGCGTCTTGGGCAGCGACACGATCGGCGAGGTCGTCCGCGGCAGATCCGGTATCGGCGGGGCGTGAGGTCGTTCCGCGAGCCATGTCGGTATCCGGCGGCCAAAAGGAGGCGGGCGGAGCGGCAGGTCAGACCAAATGATACCACTACGGACTCCGAAGAGCAAGAGAGGAAGAGGGGAGAGGAGATTGAGAGAAGAAGTTAGGGTTGGGAGGAAGAAGAAGAGGGATCAGCCCCCACATAAAATGCTTGATCAAAGATAATACATTAGGTCATTAGGATGGCCTCTTATACTATGAGGTCTCCCATATTACAATCCCCAAAATACCCCCATGCTTAACATAATAAAACCGGCATACATCTGCTCTTCGCCCAAGCCTGAACCGGACCCACTGTCGCGCCCGCTGTCGCCGGGCGGTAGCCCCACGCTGCCGATGTCGCGCCCGCTGTCGCCGGGCGGTAGCCCCACGCTGTCGCATGGCGATACCGGCTCCCGTGTTGCTCCTGTGTCTCCCGTCCCACGAGCTCGCTGTGCGTACACCCGTCATGGTCGATCCGCCTCCCGTAAGTCGGTAACATAATATGTTTCTTTTTATTGGCAAATAGAGTTTGAACAAATCAAGGACTCCAACTGATTCCTCAAGATTCAAGACTATTCATGCTCGTGCGCGTTTTGTGCTCCAAAATCTGAGTACTGTTACTGGGCGTGCGTTTTTGTTACCGACCTGCAGGATGGAGAACCGTCGTGGAGGGTGTAAGCACAGAGACCTCGCGGGAAGGGCGACAAGGCAGCGCCGAGCGCTACCGATCCGGGCGGCAAGGGCGCAGCAAGCGGCACGGTATTATCGCCTGTGGTATCGCCCGGCGATACCGCCGACGACAGCACGGCAGGCGGGAAGGGAGGCGCTGGACATACTTAGTCTTGATATTATTATGTAGGGGTATTGTTGTGGCTTACCTCATAGTATAAGAGACAATTGCAAAACCCTATTTTGTATCTTTGGATCATGTAAGTTTTAAGAAAGGGGGCTGCTCCCTCTCCTTCCCTCAACTCTCTTCTTCTCCTCTACCGCCGGCCTCCCCCCTCTCCGGCTCTTCTCTCTCGCAGTGGTAACATTTGGTCCGACTTGCCCGTCCGCCCGCCGTCGTGCCGCCGGAATCTCGACACCATGACCATCGGTACTCGCCACAACCCTGCCCCCTCCCTCGACGCTACGGAGGACCTCCGCGCCCGCGCCGATGCCCACGATGTCGACCTCTCTGACCTGCGGGCGTCCATTTCTGCCCTCCAAGCCATCGCCCTCACCAACTCCAACACTAACGCCTCCATCCCTGCACGCCTCGAGCTTCTCACGACCGCGTCACCAGTTGCCGCCGCGTCGACGTCGACCCGGGAGGGCGGCTCAATCCTCGGGCAACCCCCCTCCCCGCTACAGCTGCATGTCGCGATTGACCCGCGCCCCACGGGTACTCTTCTGGTGGTCGGACGACCACACCTGGCGTTGGAGTTGTCGTCCTTTACCGGGGTGGATCCAATGGGGTGGATCGCTCGCGCGGAGCAATTTTTCGACCTCCATCTCACACACGACGAGGACAAGGTGGGCACCACTGCTGTCGGCCTCTCCGGCTCCGCCCTGCATTGGGCGCGTTGGCTTCGCCAGGTGCAACCACATATCTCATGGCCCGAGCTGAAGCACGAAATGATTCAGCACTACGATGCGCGACACTCCGGCTCCGCCATTGAGCGCCTCTGCAGCATTCGCCAATCGTCCGACCTAGACAGTTACATTGATGAGTTTGTGGCGTTGGTCTCCCACGTACCGGGGCTCCCTCCGGACCATTACTTGGGTTTTTTTCTGCAAGGCCTCCTGCCCTCAATCCGCTCTCGCCTTCGCACACATCACCCCCAGATCGTCTCGGCCGCCATCGACCTTGCTCGCGTTGTTGAAGCGGATTTGGGCATCCACCATCCTCCACCGGTCCATCATGCTTCCCCTCGCCCGACTCCGCCTCAGGAGGTGGCTCCTCGCGTGATTCAACTGGGTGGGCCTCGCCCGGGCCGTTCCGTTCCACATCGTTTCTCGGATGGGGACTACAACGAGCTCCGTCGGAAGGGCTTGTGTTTCCATTGTCGCCAACCTTACTCTCCAAATCATGTGTGCTCGGTCAAGGAATTTCATGCTTTATTTGGGGACGAAGCTCTCACGGAAGCAATGGCCAAGTGCGAAGATCCGGTCATGCCCGAAAACACCGAACCAACTCCCACTCCCACCGAACCCCTCCACTGCCTGGAGCTTCCTTAATTCTCGGTTGGCGGCATCACGGGTCCTCGCACGATGAAACTAAAAGCCCGCATACAGGACCGGGACATCGTCCTCATGATCGACAGCGGCGCTAGCCACAACATCATCTCGGACCATTTGGTGCGGGATCTCGCTTTCACCCATCTGCCCTCGCCAGAGTTCACTGCTTGCTTGGGAGACGGGCGGCGACGACCGACTCAGGGCCATTGTCAAGCGGTTACGTTGACTATCGGCGCATGCACTGTCACGACCGACTTCTACATTTTCGGCTTGGGTGGCATTGACATCGTTTGGGAGTCGCATGGCTCCAAACGCTTGGCGACGTTCGTGTTAATTGGGCGAAGATGACCATGCACTTCCAGCAAGGACCCACCTCGTGCTGCCTCACTGGTGACTCGACCCTCCCCCGGACTCCGGTCTCCTTCCGAGCCCTTCAGCGCACATCGGTCGTGGACTTCTCGGCATGGCTTTGGTCTCTTCAGAGCGAACCGGAAGATACAGGGCCCCTACCGGACGACCTACGCGACATCTTGGACGAGTTTTCCGAGATCTTCGTGGCCCCAGTCGGTCTACCTCCCGTCCGCCCCACTGACCACGCCATTGTCCTTCAACCGGGCACATCCGCGGTGTCGGTTCGACCGTACCACTATGGACATGTGCAGAAAGATGAGATCGAACGCCTTGTGCGGGAGATGCTCTTGGGGGGCATCATTCGGCCCAGTGCGAGCCCCTTCTCCAGCCCGGTCCTCCTCGTGCGCAAGAAGGACGGCAGTTGGCGCTTCTGCGTTGACTATCGCGAGCTCAACAAAGCGACCGTCTCTGACAAATATCCAATCCCGGTCATTCAGGAGCTTCTTGACGAGCTCCGCGGTGCCACCTTCTTCACCAAGCTGGACCTCCGGGCTGGCTATCATCAGATTTGGGTACGGCCGGCGGACGTTCCCAAGACTGCATTTCGAACTCATGACGGCCATTTCGAGTTCTTGGTAATGCCGTTCGGGTTGACCAACGCCCCGGCCACCTTCCAGGCTACCATGAATGACATATTTCGGTCGGCACTCCGCAAACATGTCCTGTTTTTTTTTATGATATATTGGTGTATAGTTCCAATTGGCAGGAACACCTCTGGCGCGTCCGGGCCACCCTCCTCACTCTTCGCAGACACCACCTCGTATTGAACCGCAAGAAGTGCTCTTTCGGATCCACCTCGGTGAGCTACCTAGGCCACATTATCTCGGTCGACGGGGTGGCCATGGACGTCGACAAGATCGCGGCGGTTCTCCACTGGCCGACCCCCACGTCCATACGCGAGGTGCGCGGTTTTCTCGGTCTGACCGGCTACTACCGGCGGTTCATCCAAGGCTATGGAACCTTAGCCCGTCCCCTCACCCAGTTACTCATGATGTCGGAGGAGGGCCCCTTTGTTTGGTCAGCCGCGACCATGGCCGCATTTACGGGCCTTCAGTCGGCCCACGTGCACGGGCCAGTGTTGGCCATGCCGGACTTTGAACAGCCCTTTGTGGTGGAGTGCAACGCGTCGGGCACCGTTGTCGGCGTGGTCCTCATGCAGTCCGGAAAACCGATTGCCTTTTACAGCCGTGCCTTCTCTTCCACCATTCGCAGCCACTCGGCGTATGAGAACGAGCTCATGGCTCTCGTCTTAGCGGTATAGCATTGGAGACCGTATCTCCTCGGTCGGTCATTTGTGGTTCGCACGGACCACCATAGCCTTCGCTATCTTTTGCAACAGAAAATAGCAACACCGGCACAACAAGTTTGGGTAGCCAAGCTATTGGGCTACGACTTTTCGATTGCTTTCCGATCCGGCAAGACCAACCGGGCGGCCGATGCCCTCTCCCGCCAACCGCACGCTCCGGAGCTAACGACCATTACTCGGCCCGTTTGGGAGGATGGCTCCGACATCCAAGAGGGCGTATAAAAAGATCCCTTTCTGTCGTCGATTCACACGGACCTTATCGCCAATCCGGCGGCGCACCCCCCTTACACAGGCGGCAGGTTGTTCTACCGCGGCCGTTTGGCGCTTTCAGCCACCTCCGCATGCATTCCGCGATTGTTGGACGAGTTCCACGCATCGCCGACCGGTGGTCATGCCGGAGCATTTCGGACATATCGCCGCCTATCAACCTCCCTGTTTTGGCCACAGATGTTTCGTCAGATCAAGGCCTATGTCGTCGCATGCCTCCCATGTCAGAGGCCAAATACGAGTCTATGTTCCCAGGAGGTCTCCTGCAGCCCCTCCCGATACCGGAACGCATATGGGAGGATATTGTCATGGATTTCATTACCCGACTACCGCGCTCTGACGGGTTCGACTGTATATTGGTGGTCGTGGACCGCCTCTCGAAGTATGGCCACTTTATCCCTCTTCGCCATCCTTACACGGCGAAGTCGGTGGCGGATAGTTTCATCGCCGAGATCGTGCGTCTTCATGGGTTTCCACGCTTTATTGTTAGCGACCGGGACCCTCTCTTTCTGAGCAGTTTTTGGACCTCTCTATTCCGCCCACAAGGTACTCGACTCCGCATGAGCACCGCCTACCATCCTCACACGGACGGACAGTCTGAAGTCCTCAATCGGTGCCTAGAGACCTACCTCCGATGTTTTATTGGCGAGCGGTCGGGAACTTGGGCCAAATGGCTCCCTTGGGCGGAATACTCCTATAATACGGCCTATCACTATGCGGCCAACACCTCCCCATTTGAAGTGGTTTACGGTCGTCCACCTCCATCTATTGTGCGGCAGCTTCCGGGCGAGTATGTCGTGGACAGTCTCGCGGCCCACCTTCAGGATCGCGACATCATTCTTGACAGTTTGAAGGATCACCTTCGTCGGGCCCAGGCCAAAATGACCTCTTTCGCCAACCGCAAACGCAGGGACCTCCAATTCAACATGGGGGAGAAGGTGTTCATCAAGCTTCATCCCTACCGTCAGCTGACTGTGGCTCGCCGAGCGTGCCCAAAATTGGCGTCGCGCTTCTTCGGCCCGTTCGAAGTAATCGGCCGGATTGGAGCAGTGGCGTACTGCCTTCAGTTACCAGAAAGCAGCCAGATTCATCCCGTTTTCCATGTGTCGCAGCTTCCCCGTGTTATCGGTGACCACCCATACGTGGATATATCTCAGCCGACCTTGACTATTCGTGTGCGGCACCATTATACCCGGCCGCTATTATTGACCATCGGCCACCTCACTCGGGGGCGGGGTTTCCTGAAGAAATCCGGGTGGCCTGGCGCCATCGGGCACAGTCCGATAGCACTTGGCTGATTCGAGACGACTTTCGCCGTCAATTTCCAGATTACTGCCTTGGGGACAAGGCCAATTTCCCAGACGGCGACATTGTTACCGACCTGCACGATGGAGAACCGTCGTGGAGGGTGTACGCACGGAGACCTCCCGGGGTGGGCGACACGGCAGCGCCGAGCGCTACCGATCCGGGCGGCAAGGGCGCAGCAAGCGGCACGGTATCGCCTACGGTATCGCCCGGCAATACCGACGACGACAGCACGGCAGGCGGGAAGGGAGGCGCTGGACATACTTAGTCTTGATATTATTATATAGGGGTATTGTTGTGGCTTACCTCATAGTATAAGAGGCTATTGCTAAACCATATTTGTATCTTTGGATCATTTAAGTTTTAAGAAAGGGGGCGGCTCCTCTCCTTCCCTCAACTCTCTTCTTCTCCTCTACCCCCCCCCCCCCCCCCCCCCCCTCTCCGGCTCTTCTCTCTCGCAGTGGTAACAGTTTTCTTCATGCACGCCCGTGCGCGCACTTTGCGTGGTCGTGCGCTTTCATTACTGGAAATTAAGAGTTGTCACTGGGCATGTGTTTTGTTCATGAACGCTCGTGTGCGGGCGCACGGTCATTCGCAGATCGCCTCCCTTAGCTCTGCAATCCAATGCGCACGCCCATGCGTATAATAGCGCATGGGGCGTGCGCACTCATTTTTCATGCTTCTATAAATATAGACTTTTAGGGGTTTGACGGAACTTTCTCATTTCTACAGCCATTCTCCCGCCACCAAGCAGCTCTCATGCGATTTTCCAAGGGAGAACTCCTCCATCCACTCCATCATATGCCCTATTGAAGGATTTCTAGTGAAAAAGAGGTCGTTATAAGGTGTTTGTGTGTGTGTCGTAGTAATTAGAACAGTCATGAAGAGAAGACGGGCTATTAGGATGGTGGTGACAGCTCCTCCCGTAGCCCGAATGACGGCCAAGGACAACCTCTAGAGGGTGGAGGACCAATCCATACCTCTCTTAAGATTCCGATGAATGGTCTCTTCATTCTCGCCGTAGCTCTGGTGTTACCTTCTCCCCCATTCTCTATTTCTCTGTTTCCTACATTTTGATGCTTGTAAGAACTCTCCAACTTCTACTTGATTGTTAATCATGTCTCATATTGTATAACTTTTTATATAACGTGTTTATGATTTCAATTAGATATTATTGATGGTGGATGGTTGGATTCCCCTTTGTTTTGGTATTTGGTTGCGTGTGATGTTTTTCATGCTTTTAGTTTGATAGAAGTTATAGTGAAACCATCAAATTAATTATTCGCTTAGATATCCCAAGGTATATGAAGTCCTTGTATATTCACCCGCGCTCCACGTGATTCGATACTCGGTGCGGAATCTCATCATTTTATATACTACCTCGCCCGGTGTGTTGCTGACATTACTCCGTCAGGATAACGACCGGTGTTGTTTAGCGATCAGTCAGCGCACAAGAGTCTATAAAGTCGAGAAGAGGAGGCCAAGAAGACGACTCAGGAAGAGTAGAAGCACCACGAGCGGTCACAGGCGGGAGAGACCGCACGATGGGGTATGGGATGGTCAGAAGCGGGTACAGGCGATCACAAGTCGTGGACCCGTGTCTTTGATACGATGTTACAAATGAATAGCTCTTCTCATTATTATTTAAAGCATGTACAATATACTCCTTATATAGAGGAAGAAAGGAGTTAAGGGAGAATACAAGATGTGGGACTAAAGGAGCCTAAGAGATGAATGGGCCCAATGAGCCATAATACAAAAACAAAAGAGCGTCTTAAGGATTCTTCAACAACTTGTTTGTCTCTTGGGAGGCGTCAACGACCAGGGAAAGGGGACTTTATATGTTGTCATTTAAAGGAAGACATGTGGTACACAACTAGGATTAACACTAATTAATTTTTTAGAATGATTAAAGAGATAAGGATGGTCATCATGAAAGAGTGATATCCTCCCTTTCCTTGAGCAGTGGATGGAATTAGAGGGAGGCAGTCTATTAAGCACACGCATTCACCCAAACAACCCCCCCCCCCCCTCATTGGGACCACCGGCGCTCGCAGATGGAAGACGGCTTGATATATTCATGACAGAATATATTAGTATTAATTAATAATAATAATTAAATAGTTAGTGTTAATTAATTATTAGTAATTAAATGGTTAATATTGATTAATGATTATTAATTGATATTGATTTAATTAATTAGATTAACTAATATTAGTTGTACTGTCTTATTATGTGTGTCCTCACTCATCTATAGGGGGTATGTGGGTTGTTTTTATCCTGGAGATCACTTAGTTTTTAGGCTTTTGAAGTGAGAGGCTCTTTGTGGAGGACCTAGCCTCCAAGAGTTGTCTCCTTAAGAGTCTCTTTGGAGGACCCAGCCATCGAGAGTTGGCTGAAGCTTGTCACCGAGTTATATTTTGTATGTTTGCTATTTAGTTAATGTCATCTTGTGTTCATTCCCTCTAGTTCTCGACCGCAGACATATCCACTTCGTAACAATGGTTCGACATGCCGCCCCCGTCCGCTTGTTCCAAGCCGTCGGGATTTCGTCCGCTTCACTGCCATCGGCCCCGCTCTCATCCGGACCGTCAATCGCCCGCCTCGACTCCATCGTCTGTCGCCTCGACGCCGTCGAACGCCGCCTCGACGAATAGTCCGCCTCCTTAGCCTCCCTGGAGGCCTCCGTGCAGAAGCTTCTCCGACGATTTGCATCCCGGACCCCCGTACGACCATCCACTCCACTTCGCCTCCTCTTCGTTTGTGGACCGCCGCATCAGCATCTCCCGGAGTGGCCCTCCCTTCCATCTTATCGCGGCCAGGGTAGTTGTGCGACGTCACATCCGCCGATTTAGTTGTAGTTCAGCACCTCCTCCTTCCGCAGCCGTCGCCGACGGAAAGGCACGATGGCCCGCAGGAACTTCTGTCGCGCGCAGCCGGAGAAATTCACCCTTCCTCCATCGGCGAGCCCGTCTTCGGGCCGGCCTGCAGTTCAGCGGCCCCCGTCGCTGAGAGAACGCCCAATCCGACTCACCGCACTCTCGCCAACCTCACCAGCCCCAGCTCCGCCCTCGCCTCCCAGTGGCACTCATCTTCCGACTCGGAACCCCCTCGAGCGGCCCTCGTCGACCAGTCCAGCCACCCACCTTTGCTTCCGCTAGTCCTTCTGCATGTCTTCGTTGGCGCCCGTGTCGCCCTCCTGTTCGATTCATCTCCTGCTCGGCTACACAACTTGCTCTCCTTGAATCGTACGCCCCTCGTTTTGTCTTCCCCTTGGAACCCGCAACACCTCTCCCATCTCTCCATGCACCATTTGAACTTCACGTTGGGCGGTCACAGTTCTTTCCCACGCGGACCCCACAAATCCCCTTGTCACTTAGTCTTTTTCACAACCATTACATGCCAACCTCCCTACTCTCACTTGCTGCCAAATTTATTTATTTTTTCTCATATTTCGTTGGCACCCTCTCACGTTTCCCACCATCTCAGCCCTTCACAGCATGGAAACTGGCAGACTTCACACCTGCAGCCTGAGCTATCTTTCTCCTCCATTAACTCCCAAAACCAACCTCATCCCTCCCTTATCTTGTCACGACAACTATTTTCCACACGGGCCCCACATATCCCTCTTTCCCTCTTGTCATTTTCACAGTCACTACATGACAAAATCTATCCTATCAGCTACTACAGTACCCCCTTCTTCCCCACACCACTCAATCCCACATTTCCCCAAAATATAATCTTTGGCTTTCACAAAATTCTCCACGCCACTTCTCTATGCACCTTACGCCGCTATTATTAAAGCTCCTGATAAATATTGGAGGCTCAACCTTAAGGGCAAGGTCGATTTTCAAGGGCGATGGTATATTACGCACACGCATTCGCCCAAGCAAACCCCCCCCCCCCCCCCATTGGGACCCCGGACGCTCACATATGGAAGCCGACTTGATAAATTCATGGCGGAATACATTATTATTAATTAATTAGTATTAATTAATAATAATAAAATAGTTAGTATTAATTAATTATAACTAATTAATTGGTTAATATTGATTAATGATTATTAATTGATATTGATTTAATTAATTATATTAATTAATATTAGTTGTACTTTTTAATTATGTGTACCCTCCCTCATCTATATAAGGGAGAGGGGTATGTAAGTTGTTTTTATCTTGGAGATCACTTGGTTTTTAGGCTCTTGAAGTGAGAGGCTCTTTTTGGAGGACCCAACCTCCAAGAGTTGGCTCCTTAAGAGTCTCTTTGGAGGACCTAGCCTCCGAGAGTTGGCCGAGGCTTGTCACCGAGTTATATTTCATATGCTTTCTATTCAGTTAATGTCATCTTGTGTTTGTTCCCTCTAGTTCTCGGCCGTAGAAATATCCACTTCGTAACACAGTCCTTTGATTAGAGGTAATAAGGAGAGATGAGATTTTGGAGAGGTTCATGATAATAATTAGCCTCTCCTCATTGCCAAATAATATTAAATAGACCTAGGAATCTAATTAATTATCCTAGATGCAAAGAAACAAACTTCCTTAGACAAACAACCTTACAAAGAAATCTTATAAAATCTAGAATTTTAAATAACCCCATAACAAATTCTCTATTTAAAATGAAAAGATGACCTAAGTTGTAACAGCCCTGGCCCGACCTGACCGGCTTTAATGGGACCCATCAAACACTGTTAAAGGACTGCAGTCCGGTGCACCCCACCCATGGCTGAGCCTGTTTCTCAGCTACAGTGGGATGTTGAGGCCGGGATTCGATCCCGCGCCCCCTTGATAAGGCACCTTCAACAGTCCTCATCACCAACTGAGCTCAGTTGGTGATGAGGACTGTTGAAGGTGCCTTATCAAGGGGGCGCGGGATCGAATCCCGGCCTCAACATCCCACTGTAGCTGAGAAACAGGCTCAGCCATGGGTGGGGTGCACCGGACTGCAGTCCTTTAACAGTGCCTGATGGGTCCCATTAAAGCGGGCCAGGGCTGTTACAAAAGTGCACTTTTTTGTAACAGCCCTGGCCCGACCTGACCGGCTTTAATGGGACCCATCAGGCACTGTTAAAGGACTGCAGTCCGGTGCACCCCACCCATGGCTGAGCCTGTTTCTCAGCTACAGTGGGATGTTGAGGCCGGGAAACAGGCTCAGCCATGGGTGGGGTGCACCGGACTGCAGTCCTTTAACAGTGCTTGATGGGTCCCATTAAAGCCGGTCAGGTCGGGCCAGGGCTGTTACACTTTTTTGTAACAACCCGCCCCGACCACCACACCAGGGGTATATAGCCTCAACCCAGCCCTGGTGGGCCGGCTAACGCGGTTGGACAAGGACTGCAGTCCGGTGCACCCCACCCATGGCTGAGCCTGTTTCTCAGCTCAGTTGGTGATGAGGACTGTTGAAGGTGTCTTATCAAGGGTGGCGGGTGATCGAGACCCGCCATCAACATCCCATTGTAGCTGAGAAACAGGCTCAGCCATGGGTGGGGTGCACCGGACTGCAGTCCTTGTCCAACCGCGTTAGCCGGCCCACCAGGGCTGGGTTGAGGCTATATACCCCTGGTGTGGTGGTCGGGGCGGGTTGTTACAAAAGCCAACCAGTTAACCTTATGGTCTAAATCTAGCTGATCCTAACTAGTGCAGGGAGCCCATAGTGGTCCTTTGGTGGGTCACATGATCTTGATGCATACATACATCAAATGACATTGGGGTGTCCATGCAAAGCTTGTGTGCGTACATTCAGTACAAATTCGGAGTCCAAAACGGGTATGGGGCAGCATGCCTCACTATTATGTAACACTAAATTGTCCCTTATTCTCGTCGTTACTTTCTAGTACAAGCTCAATAGTCTTTATTTTGAAATGATTTTTTCTGTTTTCGGTTTTCATCAGTATAGTGATCAATTTTTCGGATTTACAACTCGTGTCTTGGGAAATTTGAATGTGTTGAAACATTTTCAGCTTCTCATTTTATATTTGTGTTACAAAATTTAGACCTTAACATGTATTGCATAAAATGTTTCGTTGAGTCGTCTGGAGATAGAGCTCATGCAAGGAACTTCATGTATTTAACTTGGTAGCTATGATTAAACTGTACTTATTGTTCCAAAATATCATTAAGATGAGCATCCCTTAATATTATTTATACAAAGACCTTAAAATAAATATTTGGAAGCATAAGTGCTCTCTTTAATTACTGAGGCGTTTGGTAAATTAACTTTTGAGTACAAAGTTGACAGAAACTGCTTCAACATGTCTAATCCACGAAAAACAATTACAGAAAAAAATGTTTTTTAACCTGAGGATATCACATATGCATATCATTGCTAATTATTAGGGATCTTTTGAGGCGCATACATAAAAAGTATAAAAACTTTCTGAATAGTTCCTTCTCTCACAAGAACAAAAGTCGGTTATACTCACAGCCATGGTATCAGCTATTGCATATGCTTCTGTTTCAGACCCAACATTCTCCATCTTTTCATTCTAGAAATTTAAACAGTACAAGTTAGTTCAACTTTCAGGTAGGAGCATTTCGTTCATTACAATCTAAAAAAAATTTAAAAGCTAACAAGCAATGTACTGCTCAGGTTTTTTTCAATACATTGTCTGAAAAAGTACATACCTGGGTTCCAGATGAATTTATATACAAGTAAATAGGTTTGGAGGGGCTATCATAATCTAACCACATAAGTTGTGCAACAATCAGCTCAGTCACTGCTGGAACAATCTGTGCAGTAAAAAAATTTGTTTCCTCTAAAAAAATAAAAGTAAAATAAAAATGCAAATAAAACTCTGTGAAATGTTTTAATCATTTTAAGTACATCGTAACTTACAGGCATTCCCAGGTAGCAAATTCGAGCATCTAACAACAAAGAGGGCAAATCTGGAGGGGCACTTCTAGGCCTACCATAACCCCTTCCCCCTCCACGGTACATGCTTACACTCATACTATACTTCGATGGGCCTTCCTTTACACCTGCTAAGCTCCACATCCCCCCATTTTCAAGGTAATTCCTAGAAGATGAGATGCTATCCTGCAAACATAACCCCGCATTTAGTTTTTTTATTTCATCTCATATAAGCCTTGCACAAAGAAAATGAATGGAATTTAAAAACTATCAATCAATTTCATCATGAAGGCGTGATTATAATCATACCTCCGTGACCTTTTCTTGTTGACGTCTTACAGGATTATCTTCAGTCATGAACATGTTTAATTGAGAAGTAGAGAGACCATAAAGGTGTCGTGGAACATTTTTATAGTTTTCCATTACTGCATTAGAGAAAAGGATTTCACCAAACAAAAAGAGCCATGGAATTTGAGTGCTTGACTAAAAATGGAAAAGTTCATATGGAATTCGATGGTGAGATGATGCAATCAAACTTTTGGGTGAAAAACTGCACTGCATAAGGAACATAATAGCAGAAAAAAAAGAATAAATCATATACATATACATATAACCCCTGCGCGAATGCTTTGGGGGATCACGGGTGGAGCCACTAGATACAACTTTCTCCAATGAAGAAGTCATTTCCTGCCACTAGCAGCCCCCCTAGAAAGTTTCAACTAGGGGCTAAATTATGACACTAGTAATTAAGTGGATATAGTTTTAAGTAATTTTATAAATAATGGAAAGGAATGGGGGCCTAAAACAAATTGTCCTTAACAGAAAAAAAAAATTTAGATTCTAGAGGACAGTGAATGAACTCATTGGCCCCCTGTGAATTCACCACCAAGTCAGTTTTGATGCAGGACGGGCATCACCACCCGCCTGCCACCCTGAATACCTGGCATCCCACCACGGCCCAGGGGTCGGCTCAGTTGGTGATGAGAGGTTTGCCTGAAGACTCTTTGTCCAGGAGGTCGGGGGATCGAACCCTGGCCTCAACAACCTATCGGCTCTGTGGTGGGGCCGGGGATGGGTTGGGGTGTACGGTCCGCGGGACCTGATAAGGCTCATCGGGTGGACTCCCGGTGGGACCCCTGGGCCGTGGTGGGATGCCAGGTATCCAGGGTGGCAGGCGGGTGGTGATGCCCGTCCTGCATCAAGTTTGGCCTTTAAGCCGAAGTGCAGTAAGTCCCTCAAATAAATTAACTCCATTCATTTTCATCCAGAGCTATGAGAACTTCTATAATATACTATACAGTTCGATAAATTTCCAAAAAAGAAAGTTTGATTTCACCGTATAAGAGTTGTGATCAAGTCTGTATTCGGGTTATGTTTGTTTTTATGTTTTATACCCTCGCTAGGGTATTTCGGTCTTTGTATTTTCCCTTAATATATATATGAGTAAGGGCTTGCTTTTCTCCTAATCAACTTCTAGGGTTTTTACCTCTCAACTTGGTATCAGAGGAGCGAAAAAAAAAAACCTTCCCGTTCGTCCCGCGTCCGCCTCACGCACCTTCGACGTTCGTTCCTCCCGCGTCCGCATCTCTGCTGTTTTGAAGTTCCCTCGATGGTGAGCCGCGGCCTTCTCTCCAGCGGTGGAGCACGCTGAAGGAGATTGTCGCTTCTCCTCATGAACCGTGCTCCGTTACCGACGTCGTCTCCGCTCTTTGGTATCGACTCCGGCTTCCAGTTCTGCGATCGACGTCTTCTCCTCTGCGATCGACTCCATCTTACAGTTCTGCCGTCGTTGCCTCCACTGATGTCGTCTGTCGTGCTCTGTTACCGCTGCCGTCTGCTAGATCTATCGCTGCTACTGCTTCCAGATCTAGTTCTGCGTCCTCATCTCGATATGTCGTTGTTTGCTTCCAGATCTGTCGCTGCTTCCAGTTCTGCCTGTCTGTTCAATGATGGCTTGTATTGTTTGACCCTCCCGGTTGCTCCTCATGGACGATTCTTCGGCTGCAGTTGACTCTACATCACTGAGTGTTGTAGCACCCCAGATGGGTGACTCTCAGCGGTCCACTGGCCACGCAGGCTCTCTGACGATCACCACTGTGCTCTTAGATGGGACAAATTATCTTGAATGGTCTAGTGTGGCACAACATGTCATTCGCAGTCATACGCTATTCGGATATATCGATGGGACAAGTGTGGCACCTCCGACGGGTGATCCTTCTTTGAAGCGGTGGGATTCTGAAAATTCTCTTGTTGTCTCCTGGCTCTTTCATTCCATGTCACCTAAGGTGTACCGTAGTTATATGTTGATGGGCTCTGCCTCTGAAATCTGGACTCGGGCACACGAGACTTACTCTCAGATCGGAAATTCCACCCAGATTTATGAACTGACGAGTCGTATGTTGGAGTTACGTCAGGGATCCATGACGGTGTCTACTTACTTCTGTGAGTTCGAACGTATCTCTCAGGAACTGGATTATTTTGAACAATTTACTCCCGCCTGTACTGCCGACGCGGTTCTATTGCAAAAACGGGACGAACGATTTCGTCTACATATTTTTCTGATGGGTTTGAACATGGAATTGGATATGGTTCGGACTAATATTCTACACCGGTCTCCCCTTCCATCTCTTCAAGAGGCCTTTAGCATGGTGCTTGGTGACGAAGACCGTCGGAGGTCCCTCAGCACGACTGTCCCTCCTTCTGATCGCTCTGCTTTGTCTAGTATTGGTTGAGGTGGCTCCAACCATACCAACGCGGTTCCAACTTGTGATTATTGTGGTCGCAGAGACCATACTCGGGAGGTGTGCTTCAAGCTCCATCCTCACCTTACTCCACCTGGATACGGCCGTGGTCGTGGACCAGGACTTGGCGGAGCCCGACAGAGTGGTTCGCGTCCTTATGATGCTACTTACTCCACTGAGGTTCACGACGACCATCATGGTCAGCCCCCAGGACACCTTACCGCATCTGAATTGGATGTTCTTCGTCGCCTCCTGCACTCCCATTCAGACACTATGAAAGTGCACAATGTGCCTCTGAGAATCCTCTAGAAGGGGGGTGAATAGAGATTTAAATTTATTTCTAACCGAACTGTGCAAGTACAATAAAAACCTAAGTGTTATGCTCCAACAAATACTTATCCAGAATAAAACAATGTTGAAATATAAAGCAGGAAAACAGTAAAGTAATCTAAGCTATGAGGGACAGCACATAAAATAAACAATCTAGAAGACACACAGATTTTTATAGAGGTTCTCCAAAATATGGGTACTCCTCACTTCTACCACCTGGTAGAAATGCACCAACTATGCCTGAGTCTTTTGGTAAGAAGACTCTTAGAACCACTGATCTTTTGACAAGGAGATCATGAATCACCAGATTTTTTTATAGGAGATCTTGAACCACCAGATCTTTTGATAAGGAGATCTTGAACCATTGAATCCTTTGGATGAGGGATTCTCAAAACTCTGTACAGTTGGGAATGAGAAGGAGAAAGAAAGAAGGGGAGAAGAGTAAGAATTCTGTTTTCAGAATTCTTATGAAGGTTGTATGAAGAACAGCTTCTTGAATCTTTCACTGGATCTGCTCTTGATTAACTCCTTCTTATGATAGTGCTGTATTGCAGGAGCTTATGAATGTCAGATCCTTTCTGTTTCTACTTTCTGATTGAACTCTTGGCTGCTATAAGATTGTGATGATGAGCAGCCTTGTTTTGTTCTGTTCTGAGAGATGGGGAGAGCAGCAGTTATTTCTTCTCTGTATATTCTCTATTAGGGTTCCTGAGAGAGGAAGAAGAAGAGAAAAAAGCTCCAATAGAAACTGTATAGCCGATTGTGATGAATGCTCTGCCCTTCTCTTTCTTCTCTTGCCTTTTATTGTCCCCCTCCAGATTTGAATTTGTTTCTCTTTCTAGTAAGACCTGAAAAGGTATTCTGCTCTGGACAATCTCTTTCTTTCCTTCTTTAATTCCCGACCCGTTCACCAACATTAAGCATGTTTCCAAGAAAGTTTTTTGTCCTCTTTTAGTTCTTCTTTCTATTTGAGGCAATTAATGAGCCGTTGGAGAACGGTCTTGAGTGAGGTGGTCCATGAGAGAGGGTCAAAAATGACAGCTGAAAGGTTTCCCTTTTCAGACTGTATTCGACGTAGCGTCGAGTTCTCTTCCTCTCTTATCGATGCACCATCGAGTTCTTGTAGGAGCGGCTTCGAATTCATCCTTGCTCTGATTGAACTCTGCTAGTCGACGTTGCGTCGATGCCTTATCGACGTAAATGTCGAGTTGATGACATGGCTCTGAACTTCATTATCTGCATCGAGATGAAGTCGACGTTGCGTCGACTTTAAATGGCTTCGACAGATACTTCCTTCTGCGCTGAGTTAAAGTAGAAGCTGCGTCGACTTCTCAAAGTACTTCGACAGGTCCATGGCCTCTACGCCGATATCTATTCGACGTAACGTCGACTTGAATTACTTCGACAGAAGGGTGAACTACTTGGACTTCTAGTCAGAGTAGCGTCGACAATAACTTGACGTTGCGTCGAATTCTATTCGACGCAAATGTTAACTTTGCCCAAATTTTGCTTCTTTTGATCTGGTCTTGACACCCTAGGTTGAGTGTGATATCCTAAGACATCTAATGACCAGATTACCCTCAGTATACAATGGGTAACTCAATCCTAAGAGATAAAATCACTTTTAGGTAATTTGTTAAGTTAAATCAAAAGGGGGTTTTCCCAACAATCTCCTCATATTTATCTTAACAAATTTTACAAATTGAATAAAGTGATTTTACACATTTCTTTTATATAATCAAGAATACATTCAAGACAATATATATAAGAAGATAACAGACTGAAAACACAAGCAATATCATTCAATTGTCAAGAAGTATATAGGTCTCCACAGCTGTTTCACAGGAAGAATAATTTGTTACAGAATACCTGAGTTTCATTACTCCTTCTCAGGAGTTCTTCTTTTTCTGCAAAACACTTTGGGGGCAACTTTCCTTGGAGCAATCTGCAAGGGCTCATCCCCTTCATCTTCATTAGTAATGTCTTTGGGAAGCTCCCCCTGAGAGAGTGCATTCACTTCAGCCTGTTGGGCAGCTTCCTGAGCAATCTTAGCTACTTGATCTAGCACTGTTTCAATCTGAGGCTCATCCTGAATTACTGTTGTGCTTACAGCTGTCATTTTTATATCCAAGTTCCTTTGAACATCTGGGGCAGGCTCCCCCTGAATTACTGGAAGCTCCCCCTGATCTGCTGCTTTTACTCTTTCTTCCTCATTCTGCTTTTCTGGTGTAGACTCCCCCTGATCTCCAGGCTCCCCCTGGATCTGTGCATGTTGGAAGATAGTAATCTTGTCAGGAGCTTCATTAGCATCACCTTTATCCTGTCCACTCAAATCTAGGACAGGTCATTCTTCCTCCAATAAGTTCTCCCCATTCTTAACCTTGCTGGCTAGAGATGTTAAAAATTCCTTTGTAACCATGGAGGAAAATACAAATCTTTGAGGCTCTGGAGAGTTCTTTTAAAATTTAATAGCTCAACCTCCATTTGTGAATATTTTCTGTCAAACTTTTTGCCTGAGAGACCACCTGGTCTGCAAATGTAGAGGAGGCAATCCCAACTGCCTTGGAGATGATTTGCTCAAGATCAATTGTGGGGATGGAGGAGGTAGATGGAGGTGGATTTTCAGAAATTGGGGAGAGTGGTTGATAAAACTCTTGTGAGACATGAATAGGTGAGGTGGAGCAAATGTGGATGATAACTGATGAGGAATTTGAGGAGATGGCTCTGGGGCTGAAGAGGATTTGTGTTGTTGTTGTTGTTGAGGGGAAAGTTGAGCTGGAGCATCATCCTAATGGAGATCTGGAACAGTGTCCAGAGGAGGTGGAGAGAGAGGAGGATGGATATTATCCCTTGGAGGGTCTGGTATTTGCCTTTCTGGCTCTTGAGGAGAAGGAGAGGGAGGAGGTGAAACTGGAGCTTAACCAGGCTTTAAGATTTGTCTGGTCCACTTAGAGAATATTCCTATGTTTATTCTCTTTCCAGGCGGAATAGACACTCCTTTGGACTTACACACACCAGGATAGTGGTGAAGCAGAACCTGACTCATGATTCTCATGAAAGCATTTTCCTTGTTGGAGTACTTGTGAGCAATCAGCTTTAGGAGACACCTCCCCCAGTTAATCTTCTTTTGCAGAACTAGAACTCCCATAATTTGCAACTGTTGTCTGGGAATAACATCATGGGCTGAAATTTTACATAACATAACTTTACCAACAATGTCAGCTAAAAATCTGTACTTTTCTGCCACATCAATCTTTTGAGATTAATTGGCTTCTCCTTCCTGAACTGCATTATTTCCAGGACATTCTTTACTTCCTCTCCTGACAGTTCATCTGAGTCATTCCCAGTGGGCAGATCAAATGTTTGGGAGAGAATCTCCTCAGATATGTTGATGTCTTGACCAGAGATTGTCCCTTGGAGAGAATTACCATCTGCTACTGAAACAGTATCCTTGAATTCTGTAAGTTCTACATCTAGAATCTTACACCTTGTGGATATAAGCTTTGTTAAACCAGCAGAATGAAATAGACCAAGGATGGCCTTGAAGCTTTCTGCAGCAGCATTGAACGAATCATGTCCACATCAAATCCAGAGTTAACTTTTGGTGGAGCCATCAGAACAATGGTACCTGCAAAGACAAAGAGAAAACGAGAGAGAGGCACGGGAGAGCTGGAGAACGAGAGAGCAAGAAGAGGAAAATTCGAAAGCGTAAATGTTTTCGACGCAGTAATTGCTTAAAAGCAGATGAATCGCCGCAACTTAGGGTTTAGGTCGACGCCTGTCGATAAAACTTATTATTTGGCGCAGCAAATCTGTGACGAGATTGCCTTCTAGAAGCAATTCTGCGTGCGTTGTTATATCGACGTTGCGTCGACTAGTACTCGTCGTAACTTCGAGACTGTTCAGCAGACCTTAAGTCGACGTAGTCCTGTCGACGTTACGTCGATTAGAAATTGACGTAACTTCAAATTAATCAGCGTTTGATAAGACGACGTATGCGTCAATATGAACTTGACGCTGCGTCGAATTCTATTCGAATTGTCCACTCTGAGTGCTTCTTGACGCTAGCGTCGAGTAGAAGTCGATGGTACGTCGACTTCTATTCGACGTACCTCTGAATGAACAGATCTATTCTCTTTAGAAAATTCTTGTTGTTTTTCCAGCAATTATATTTATTGAAAATAGATTATAATATAATTTTAATAACCATTAGGTAGGATGCAAGGCAAAGATTACTCCCTTGAGTAAATCTTGTTCCTTAATCAAAACCTACATCTTTCTTCCCACTCCATTTTCTCCTGAGTGGGACCCTACCTAACCCTGCACATGTAATTCAGACATTAGAAGGGACCCAGGTTACTTTGGGCCCTTTGTTTTTACTATTGTAGGGTTCTATGAAAGAATATAAGGGTCTTTCATGATACCCTTTGGGATGATAAGGAATGGGTTTCCCAACCTATGTTTGTTATTCTGATATTTGAAATGTGTGTAAAATGTATCTAGGTAAAACAAATCAGCAGAATATTTTATTATCCTAGGTTTTGCTTTAGCCGTTTGGTTGTTGTTATTTGACTTCTCTACATTGTTCTTACCTAGGGGTCTTTCTTTCCTATTCAGATTTACTTGATTAGGTTTATCTATCTTATCTGGATGACTATTAACCTTACTCATGGATGATGCACTCTTCTCACTTGGTTGGTACTCACTAGGTCTAACAAATGACACTGGATTTTTCCAGGCAGGCTTCCTAGGTGCTTCTGTGCTAGTGGAGAGCTCTGCTCCTAACCCTAGGTTATTAAATCTCATAGAGAGATTTTCTGTGATATCCTTGAGCTTTTGACTCCTCTCATTGAGTGAGTCCTCAAAGGCTTTTGCCTTTGCTAGCTCTTCTTTTAGATTTGTATTTTTCTCTCTAAGTTTAATCAATTCTAACTCTTTATTATTAATTTCATTTGTTAGGTTTAATTTATTAGGTGCATTTCATCTTTCTTAAGGTTCTCTAATTCAGTTCTAGTCATGTCTAATTTTTTTTTCTACTATAAGATGATCAATGCAGAAATCTTTAAAACATGATTTAAAATCATCATAACTGAAATCAAATTCATCAAAACAGATACCTGTTCATCTTCATCATCTGATGACATCCATAGTGCCATCATGCAGGCTGCTTCTGTTGTTGCTTCATCATCACTTTCAAATGATGAAGAGCTTAATTTTGCTTCAGAATCACTCCATGTTTCAGCAATGAAGCCCTTGGCTTTCTTCTTGTCCTTTCCTCTGAAGGACTTCTTCTTCTTCTCCTCTTTGTTGCTGCTTCTTTCTCTTTGCTCTTGTGGGCACTCAGGAGCAATGTGTCCTGGTTTGTTGCAGGTATAGCAGACAATCTCCTTCTTTGGAGTTTTATCATACCTGGGTCTTGAATCTCTTTCTCTCCTCCTTGAGTCTTCTGTCTTGACCCATTTCTTGAATCTCCTTGCTAGGAGATTGAACATCTCATCTTCAGGAGTAGAAGGCTCTCCTTCAGTAGCTTTCAGAGCAAGACTCCTTTGAATAGGAGCTAGGGTAATTTCCATTTCTTCTAATTCAGCCCTATTCTTCAGCAACATCTCATAAGACTTAAGCTTTCCTAGCAAAGCTTCAGTTGAGATCTCTCTGTGGCATCTGGACTCTCTGATTGCCCAGATTCTGGAATCCCATGAGCTAGGGAAGCACATAAGAATTTTATCATTAATTTCAGTCAATGATATCTCCTTGTCTAAGCCTCTGAGCTCATTAATGATAATGCTGAATCTGTCATACATATCAGCAACAGATTCTTCAGCTTTCTTTTGAAAGTTCTCATACTGGGATATGAGAAGGGACTTTCTGTCCTTTCTTTCATCAGCACTTCCTTCCACCATTGTGGTGAGTGAATCCCAGATCTCTTTTGCTGATTGACATTCAGCAACCTTCTGGAAAATGTCATCTGACATTGTTGATACTAGAATGTTCATGGTCTTGGCATCACATGCATTGACCTTCTTCTCAGCCTCTGTCCATTCCTTTCTTGGGACAGCCTCAGTTGTTGAGGATTCTTCTGCCTTTGTCTGACTGGAGCTGGAGGACCTGCGAGAAGAACATTATAGATGTTTTCATCAATGGAGTTCATATAAAGTCTTATTCTGGCCTTCCAGAGTGTGAACTTATGTAAGTTACACATTGGGGGTCTTGTGGAAGCATAATCCTTAGTACTTTATAAAATATATTTGTAATAAAAAAGAATTAAGTGTAGGAGGCCTTTTTGATCAAGGTGTTAACCTTTTAATGATCAACCTCCCTCTGATACCAATTGAAAGTGCACAGTGTGCCTCTGAGAATCCTCTAGAGGGGGGGGGGGGGTGAATAGAGATTTAAATTTATTTCTAACCTAACTGTGCAAGTACAATAAAAACCTAAGTGTTATGCTCCAACAAATACTTATCCAGAATAAAACAATGTTGAAATATAAAGCAGGAAA